>CACRXP010000546.1:79030-111092 GCA_902702965.1 Spirometra erinaceieuropaei
GTTCATTTTTGTCCGTTAATTCCTCAAGTGTTTTATTCTACCGACTTACTACTACTCCTGTGCCGGTCTGTAAAATTCTCTGTCATCAAGTAAATCCTTGGCTTTCTTACTGCAGTCTTCTAGGTTCATAACAACAGTTGTTCATCTCTTATCAGCGGACATAATGACGATTTGTCCGTCTCTCCTCAGGGCCTTCACAGCTTTGCCTCACTTCGAAGCAGGTCACGAATTTAAATTGGGACCACAAGGATAACTGTCCACATCGGAAACAAGACTGGCAGATAATTGATTGAAGCCTGCGAAACACATCGAGTTGGTCCATGCGCCACCAACAAAGGGATAACGCGTTGTCATGCTGTGTTTCTTGTAGTCGGCTGTTCTAGTTCTCATAAGTATCGCTTCCAGGGCTTTAATGAAGTAGATCGAGTCGGCATCCGCGATGCTGAAAGAAGCTTCATGCTGTAGCACTCTTAGTTGTTGCTCTATTAACTGTTTCGATGACAGGTCGTACAGGAATCTTAATCGGTTTTAGAAAGCACTTCACTGGAACTGCGTACGGGTATCAGACTGATTACCTTAAAAATCTTCTAACTGGATGGTCTACGCATAATCATTTTGCGGCGATTGAACTGGGCTGCATAATCTAAATGCCGTTTCTTCCTCCGTTATGAGTGCTTGTTTTCACGATAAATGCCGGTAGGCAGCCTAGAAAATTAGCCCGCAGTGCAGTTGTGACAGGAAAAATTGTTCTCTGACCGGTACCCCATGCTGATGATTATTCGTACATTTTTTTGGGAAAATTATTTGGTCAATACAACCGGTTCTACAGGACGGCATAAATGAGCAGATTTCTGAGGAGGGGGGGGGGTCGGCTGATTTGAGATGGAAGTTCAACTTTTCTTTCCAAACTCACAGCCTGACTACTCGAGAATAGTATAAGTACTTCAGAGATCAAAAAGAAGACAAACTATTCTGTAAGGAAGGATGTTTCACGGAACCGCCCGGAAAGACACCTACAAAAATACTCTTGCAACGAAAATTTCATGTCCATTAAGAATTTACATATCTCACCTTGGTCATTTAGCACTATTTTTGATGAAATGTCTGTTGAGCAGCAATCCTGACAAACAAAACTTCAAATTTCCTCTAACTGTGCTCCGAAGATATCGCTGAGTCCGTATCTTCCAATTTTACTAGCAAACTTGGTAGTCACTTAGGGATACCAATTGCCAGTTTACGTAATGGTCCGCACAAGGCTTCCTTCGGAACAGACTTTCAGTTTATTCCCCTCCTTATCGATTCTGAAGAGGCATCGCTGCGTTAATGTTAGTTCGCCTGCTCCCTACATCCCTCCTCATTTGTTGACAATTGAGAGTAAGACCTACACAACTGTGCAGATCCATCCCTGCAATGAAGTTTTATAGCCACATTTTACGCAAACATTTCTATTTCCAGTTGGTATACGCGAGCGTAATTCGACTTGACTGACGACCACGGCGGTGTAAAATGCGTTCAATTTCAGCCTACATCAGCCGGTTTGGTTAAGTTTACGTCAAGAAATATGGTCCTCATCCACGATGACTGCTAGATCCGTACGGTGATGAAAAGACGCTCGTTTGTTCGTCAGTCATCAGTGCTCCTAATGACGCGTGATTTGGACTTAATTGACTTGGCGTGCCACCGCGCACTTGCCAGTTAATGCGATTTCTGTATGTAGAGATCAGGACAGCATAACACTCGAAGATTGATGGGGTTAGACATTAACAAAATGCAGGACGATTTTGCATCAAAAGAGGCCATCCGAGTAGAAGTTTTATGCACTGAGGGACATTCCAGGAGGGCACAAATCTGTCTCAGTAAACTGACCACAAAATATCGAATCTTACATTGAATGCCGATAGCCGTAGTTGAAACGGCGTTATGAAAAATGTATTTTTTTTAGTCAACGGCTGTCATCCACGAGACAGCGCGCGTGCGAAAGCCTAGGACATTGTTCAACTGAATCAGTAATATGTGCAGTAGGCAACGTACCGTATGAAATGTCAACTGAAACTCTAGAATGCGTTTCCGACTATCGCCCTACATTCATTCACTCATTTCATTCACGACAGAATGATCTCTCATGACTACGACTCCTTCCGGCTTCATGCAAAGACCACATTCGGTTTCAAAAAGGCTTTTCAATTTCAAAGTAATTTTGAGCATGACCTTCAAGTGTATTAGTGTTGAGAGCTCAAATAATGGGAACCGTAAATATGGGGAAAGTCATATAAAGCTCCATACTATCAAGAAGACACCACGTAAAGCTCGTAAAAGTTTACAATGTTCTTTGCCAGCCGAAGGACAGGATTCTCTTTATGGTCAACAACACCGATTTGGCCGGCGATTCGCGCTAAATTGAAAATAATACTGCTAAATACTCGAGAGCTCTCACGACCATCTATTTTTAGGTTGCCATGTCAATTTGGGAAAATTTTCTCAAAAAAGATACCGTGCAGTAAGCAACTTTCACTGCTCATCGAGACACACCGAAGGCTGACACTGAAACAAAATAAGCCGGTCCGTTTAATAGTTGACTACGAAGGTTACCATTAGAGCCTCGACGGACACAAAGCAGTCTAGCGGTTTACCGCGGTACTCGACTTTAAAGCAGACTGGCGTGAGTAATATCCTGGACCCTGATTTTTTCACTATTCACACAGGCTAAAACGTTAAAGGGTTTAGGGAGAATCTTTATAATAAAAAGTTTGAACCGCAGACAGACAGTAGTTTTGTGATTATGAATGGCTTTAGCAGTTTGTGAGAAGAATTCAGCAAAATGTTTTAAAATGATCGCACACATCTTTTTGAGGCACGATTGTGGTTCGAAGTGTTCAGTTTCAGCCACTGGAAGTCCCTCCTCCGCTCGCCTTTGGTCCATGTTCTAGGGGAAGCTGTCTGACGCCATGCATTAAAAAAAAACTAGTCAAACGAAATGTTGAAGACACCAAATGTGGAGTTTGTTGACAAGCAGCACGTAGGGGTGAGTTGGACGCGTGGCGTATTTTGGAGACATGATATCACATAAAAGGGGGGGATTTGGACCATATATCGTCTGAACTCGGGTTAAAACTCCATCTCATTCTTGACTGGGGATGAAGTATTCGCGGCCGGTGACGGGAAATTAAACGGGCATTCACATTCGTTTTTACAGTACCGCTTAATTGACCTCCCTCTATTTTATAGATTGTTCGTCATCATATAACTGTCGGTGGAGTCCCTAGCCTAAAATCTGAGGCAAGACGGGAGCCTTATATTTAATTCCCCAGTCAGATCAGATAGGTGAATGTCACTTTCACAAAGTTTTGGATAATCCTTGTCGCAACCGACCGAACACTGGGCCTTAGAGGAATTACATCCAGGTCTTTCTGTGCGGTCTTTGATCACAGCGTGGTAATGGCTGTGGATGACACAGATCTGACCACTGCTACCTCAGGGGTCTTTGTCGGCAAATCGCTCGGACCCTAAGGAAGTTTTGATTGAGTTGGCTGGAAAACTATCGTTGCTAGACACGATCGGACTGCCGGTTCACCTGAATTCGCTCTTAATGCTCCAGTTGATATATTCCACAGCCTCTCTTGAGCCTCTGACTCGCTGTCGAACACGCCTTCCTCCAGAGCACTATTTTTTCATGGTCTTCTTGTCCGGCCAATGAAAGAGTCACAGAAGTAGAATGACAGTACCGACAAAGACAGGGGAGACTGGATTGGCCATTTGTGGCTTATTAGCCTTTGTCAGCCAGCCATACTCAAACCCGGAACTGACAGAACAATGAGCATTGAACTTCTAACCAAAGGGCCGCGTGATCGAGCAACAGGCGTTCCACACCTCGGCATCGGGTATGTCTGACTGGCGATGGCTAACAAGTCGGAAGCGGCCATTTCCGTCTCCCTCGTCTTTGTCAGCAGTGCCATTTTGGTCAGATTGCGCGCCGCTGTGTGGCTGCTGGTTGGGCTCGAGAGAGGGAACCCCAAGGCACAACGGGACGAGTGAGTTCCGTAAAAACGATCGGTGGGCGCCCCTCTACCATCGTATATCCCCGATCGCAACCGGCAGGACGACGAACCCGTCGCTCAGTGGTTGGAGGCGTTGGATTTCTAATCAACATGTTGTGGGATCAAGCCCCAGGTGTTCCAAACTTGGGGTTGGGTATGGGTGGCTGATGACGGCTCGAAAGAGGATCCCAAGATACAAGAGAACGAGTAAGTTCCACAACGCGATCAAATAATGCTGAAGATCCTTTTCGAACCCGAGGACCGCTGAGATCGCAAAAACAATGTTTTCCAGAATTTTTACCAGCTTAAGGTATAAGGCGGATTCAGATCAGAAGTATCTCTTATACCGAAAGCGGTGCCATGACCTTTGAAAGGAAACAGCCTATAAATGTAATACTGTTGTGGATTGAAAATGTCTCCTTTTTGGTGCTAAGAGCATTTTCTTTCAAACTTATCATTGGCGGCTTATGGCGATCTAGAGTAAATTTCCTCGAAGACGTTCGGAAGAAGGAATCATCTTAGATTTGAATGTGCAAGTTGCGAAAGAAAAAAACTCCAGTCACAGAAGACTCGTGGGAAAACGAAAACTAAACCATCCGACTGATTCGCATTTTTAAAGCTCCTCCCTGGGCAACAAAATAACATGAGGAATTCGAAAGATACAGTAACACCCCTTGATTATTTAAGAATGTTTTATTTCGATTGAAATAAAACACTGTAAGCCGGTCATTTGTTCGTTCATGAAAGGGCAGAAAATCTCATCGAGCTTGGGAACGGTCTAGTTCACAAACTATAATCCAAGAAACAAGGCGTAGTGAGTCCTCCGGTTACTTCTGTAAGACATATATTCTTACTTGGGCGCGAAAATATTTTCAGGTGATAACGGAAACTAACGCAAAAACGACAGCGGCTTCACATGATGAATGGCGAAATATCCGCATGTTACTCGACTATCCGAGTTGATTTCCAGTTGATTTTCTCTCAAAACGAACCCGTGCGTCAAGTACGATAAATAAAAATCGACTTATTCCATTTCTACCGTCGTTATCATTTCATTCTGTGTGGTGGACATGAATAAGTAGTTCTAGACCGTAAATAATTTTTGTTGATTCCTCAGTTTTCATTAGCGCGTACTGATGGAAGTTGACTAGGTTGTGTTTGCAGCAAGCCAAAATATTTGAGTCGGTGCACTAGGAACGAGCGCTCATTTACGGCTAGCCCCGTAATGACTCGGTTTCATCAGGTCATCAATCATCATTCATTCCGTAAGTTCATCCGCAGTCGAATACCAAAGTCACGTATTACCGGCAGAGTAAATCGACGGAATGTATTAATTACAGTCATAACTACCCCAACTGGTGTTGATACACCCCGACTAATTAATTCATTAGCACGATAATGACGGGACCAGTACGTTGGAACGCGGTCAGGAAGTTCACAGCAGTTAACTGTTGTCCGCGACTGCTTTGGTCTGAGGCCATTAATTGACGTGCATTTTGGACTTTACAGTTGTGGACTTTCAGCCCGCCCACGGAGCACCCGTCCAGTCCTCAAACAGGAAAGCTCGAACAACAATTTAACGTTCACAGTGCATAACTCAAAGTCATCGAATTGCTGAGAAGAATAAAGTTTAATTGGTGCATAGGGCAAACGTTCAACTCGACGAAGCGATAGTCTCAAGTGGCCTAACGCCTCTATGGCAGATATTCATGTGTGTTGCGACAGCTGTTTGCTGTGATTTGATCGCCAACATTGGCAGTTGGCTCGATGATTGCTCCGCAATTTAGCTCGCCGGTACTGTCGCCGAAGGAGGTGTTTACCCACGTCTCTCATGTGTGATGAGTTATTCTACCCAGTCAATCTTTCAACGTTGAAGAGGCAGAGGGTAAATCCTTGAAATTGTTAATGAACTGCGAACCGAAAAACTATGATTAAAGCGACAACAACTTAGGCAATTGCCAGTTCCCGTAAGAATTTCGACCACGTCTACCTTAAGGCTGTGATGGAGTCTCGCTGAGCGGGCCGCCACTTGAGAGTTGACGTCATTCCTCCTTACTGATGATTCGCCCTCGGTCAGCCACGTGAAGAGTAAGCTTTTTGTTTCTCCGTCGTAGTTGCTTCTGCCGCTTTATCCGTCGCAAGGTGTCTTTCGATTCCATCATTTGACCCCTGTTAGCTGCCTCAAATTTGTGCGCAACTTCATAGTCGAATGGCTTGAGACGGCGATTTGTGGCTACTAAGGCATTTTAGACGCACGTAAACGTTCGCAAAAGCAAGGTTTGAAGCGGTTTTGTCTATTCTCTCGTCTTTACATGTGCAGGCTAATCAAGTCGCGCAGTCAACTATTCGTCTTGAGCACGCTTCGATGTTACTGTGCTTCGGCGGCCTTGTCTTCGAATTCACCTCATATGGTCGAAACGCTTCGATAAAACACCCTTATACAATTGTGTCTGTGACTGATTGGCTGCCTGCTGCTGGAACCACCCAGTGTAGCATTGTCTGGCGTCTGACTGTCAGTCAACAGTCGCGACAACCGAGTTCATCTTCAGACGTGCCACCAGTGTATAGTCGATCACCTCCCCAGACTTCATTATAACAAAGAAATTAGTCAGCTCTCCGCGATGGGCATATCCTTGGATATATCCAGCCTTGCTTATCAATCATTGAATTTGCACCGTCCTCAACCTCTGTTGCAGGAGGATCCAACACCAGGGAAGTGTAGTTTAAATGGCGTCGGTCCGCTGCTGATCTAGGCCGAGTACAAACTGTCTTGCCCGAAAATCGAGTGTCGGATTTCTGCGCCACTGCCGTTGATCAGTTCTCGGTGTTGCTAGTTTGAGTGACGAGGACTCCTGGTGTGGTAACCCGAATGACATCCATTATTTGCTTCCACTGGGTATTAAAAGTGAAAGTTGCTTCCGAAAAATGCCTTTGTTCTAGGCTGGGTCGGATCGTATTTCGTAGCCGTATCAGCATTAGACAAGTCCCAGGCTAACCCCGACCCCTAGTCCCTACCCCTAACCTTAACCCCTAACCCTGACCCCTAACCACAACCCATAACCCTGGCCCATAACCCTAACAGGTACGGCTACGAAACAAGATCTTGCCCCAAGCTGAAGCTCATGCCAACATCGAAAATATAATTTGCATTTAACAGCATCCGACAATGCCCGTTAATTTTGCTCGATATTAACTTGCCCTACGGACGTCTGCAAAGCTGAAGTTGCAACATCTTCTTCGAAATGACAAGGCGGTGGACCTTTCGGCAGTCTGCACCACCACAGTCCACTTTCGTCATTGACACATCGCGCTGGTCAAGCCTTCGGACATAAACGCGGCCCGGCAGTTGCCAGCGACGCAAACAAGGGTGCATCCAAGTTGTCCTCTCTCTCAGATCGCAAGGCGGAAGCTGATGCTGAGAAGGAGGTTTTTGTCTATGCGGGCCTTCAGGAGAGGGAAACCATTGCTGTTATGGCTACCGATTTCGCGGAGACTTAACACCTCTACCACCAGGTGCGTTATTTTGTACCCATGCGGACGCTGAATTCACCAAGCATAACCAGTTTGTCCGCCTTCGGCACAGACATTAGGAGGGCGTGCAGGTCTTCGTGGAATGTGTGCTTCACATCGTCAGGGCTTGTCAGTGGAGACGAGTAGGCGCCGATAATGTTGGAGAAATTATTTCTGAAGAACTAGCTGTTTGATTGTCGTGAAACAATCTTTGATCTCCCGTGAAAGGCAGGACGTCTGATTTCATAGGGAAAGCAATTCGGCGCTTCAGAAAAAATATGTATCCGGTGGCCAAATCTCTAGTTGTCACTGTTCAGATAATCGGATTTTAAAGAGAGGCACAACGTCCAATTTGTAGTGCGCCACTTCTCAGGCGACCAGATCGGTCTTCCTTTTCGGGTTGTTTGAAAGACAGCTAGAATTGCAGACTGCAAAGTGGACATCGTCACTCCGGCGGCAGAGGATGGAACGGGGGTGGTTGTGGTCTTGCGTGTTGTTTCGACCGTACATTTAGCCTCCACAGGCCACTGTCAGCTTGCAGACGGCGTGTTTTAACAGCAACTTTCAGGACACACTTTCTAGTCCCTTTATTTGCTAGAGGGTTATCATTGCGAGCCCTAAACAGAGCTGCTTAATTGCCCATATGCCTGCCAAATTTCACTATGGATCACAACTTTCTTTTAGTGGGAAGACTAACCTGAGTTACCTAGGCCGCCAACGAGATTGCAGGTAGTCCTCTCTGCAAAACGTTTTGTTTGAGGATGAGGAGGGAGTTTGAGAATTAATTCAGGGACTACCGGGTTTGAAGACGTACATACTATGGATAGCCGCATCTGGTTTGGCCTGCCGGTCAAGGGCGGCTGCCCCTGTGCTGGTAACGGCTTCCCGGAGCCATACATGAGAGCTGGGTGCAGGGACGGGGCGAAGTTGAAGTATCCACCATGCTCACCGATGCGTTTGCTAGGAACAGCTAATGTACTGCTGCTGAGTGTTTGCGCTACCAGGCCCAGATCTTGTCACCCATGTTACATCTACACGAGTGGAAATTACTGATAGTGTTTGGGCGGTAGGATATCATGTCAAGTTCTAATTCTTCCATCGTCTGTCCAAAAGCATCGACGAACCTTGACTGGCCGTACAGCTGCGACGTGTGTCGCGGCCACAACACGCAGAACCCATATACACAGGCATCCATCTACACAATGTGTCCAAACGTGTAGTCTTGCGCCTAGAGTCTGGTCGGAGGCGCTTCCCAAAACTCTAGTACATCATAAATGGGGTCCCACTAAAAGAAGTGGACACACAAAAAGACTGAGGTGTCTGGACAAGTTTAAACCTGCTACCCTCCGAGCACTGCAAAGAGCGGTCCAAAAGGCAGTCAGCACCATGCACTGGATTAGGCGTGCCTTCATAATCATTCCTCCCAAACTCATCACAGATAATCGGTACGTTCGTCAGACCGCATGTGGAATACGGAATGTAAGCATGGTCCCCCTAAATGAAGAAAGATAGTGATGCCTTAGAGCAGGTGCAACGACGGGACACAAAACTGATGGACGGTGTCAGCACTCTGTCATATCAAGAAAGACTCTCACTAGGGGACTATCTCCGACCAGACATAAACTTTGTCTCCTGATTTCATTCCCTACGTAACGCAGCCCTGCATGTTTAATGGAATTTTCTCCCGCAAACTACGCAAATGACCGCATTTTGTGCTGATAGTATATAATTGCACTTTAAATTTCATGTGTGCATGGAAAGAACCCTCTGCCGCATCCTTCGCAGTTCCATGCTACAAGACGTTTTCCGTAAACGAACATTTTACTGACAACATTTTAGTAGGATGTGCTTTGAACATTAAGATTGTATGTACCGCTTTTAATAGGGTCATTAAGGGCATTGCCTACTACATTAAATACATTATACTACTATAAAAGTGGTCTGGTAGCATTCACAGATCTGACCCCACACGCAAGCCGACTTGCCCTGTTGTCAGAGAACGTCACATCCTCTGCCAACATTTCCGACAATAGATAGAGGTTTGAAAAGAAGGGGCCTGTCCAAATGAACCCTAGTACCACGACACGAAAATCCAACGACGACTATCCTAGTGGGGAGTATGACATAATAAAGACGGGGAAATTACGAAAAAGCTATTTGTCCATTCTGTTTGGTGAGATCTGGTATGATAAAAGGTGCGAAATATCCAGGACCTGCAAAACGTCCGCCGAAATAGAAAGAAAATAATTTTTTTTAATTTTAAAGAGGATTTCACAATCACTTGGAGGCACTGTTGGTGGCTAGCTATCCAACAGCCCCGACATGCGTGAAAGGGAAAGGCCTAATACACAAGAAGTGTAAAGTGTAAACCAGGAAAAGCTGAATGCGCGATGGGTAGCTACGCATGAAGGAAGAGAGAATGACAAAGTTATAGTCGGCTCCGACCATGCGAACTTGGAGCTTGCTGAAGCGCTAATGAAGGGAAAGGATTTTTACTCCATTTTGTGGGATCCGTTTGTCAATATCTGAATACCTTCTGAACTGTTATGCAGTTGCAAGTAATTTGAAGACCAAAGAATTAAGCGGTCTCAGAGAGTAATTTGCGCTGATCGCAGAGTGTATCTGGGTAATGACTCCCTTGTGGGTATTTCTGCCTGCGCACAGAGAAGTGAACAGTACATCACTTGCGTCCAGAAAAACCAGTCTCATTCCATCAGCATGAAGCAATTGTTTGAAGCTAGTTAATCGCTCGTAAGCCTTTGAAAAAGGTCATCGCATTCTTGTTAGGAACAACTTGAAACCTTCCCTCCAACGCATGAGAGCTGCGAAATATTCTGTGAGGTATTACACTTCGACGGTGGGGGGACAGCTTCCTATCATGTAAGATATTATTCTCAAACTTTAAGGTGCATTCGTTCATGCCGTCTTTCAATACCGCATTCCCATATGTGGCCTGTGCAGGAAAGGCAAGTAAGGTGTGAAACTATCGTCGTCTTCGTCACACAACCAAGTTAATAAGTGGGCGAAAAAGGTTATCACCCAGAAACGTTGGCCTGCCTAAACTTTTTCCCTTGTTTTATTTATAACACAGAGGAGTAGCTATGAAAGCTTCGTTACCTACACTATTCAAAATAGGTGGGCGATTTTGTGTGCCACAGACGCGCCGAGTACTCATCGACTATACAGCACACGCCTTTAGTCGGAGCAATTAAACTGCTATGACAACGCTGCCGGATCAATGCTTGCGTCGATATTTTAGGCATAGTTAAGAGCTGAGAGCTTTAATATGTTTGTCAGTCGTGAGATGACGAGGTAGACGGCCAGCAACCAACATTAATAGATGGAACGCCTGATTGCATAAAATAAGTTGTAACACTATAACGACAGTCACCGAAGACAAAATGGCTACCTAACAATCGATCCTGCATTAAGTAGGGAAAAGAGGTGCAGTCACAGATAAAATTAAATGTAGACCACTGTTCCAGATGATTTCTCAGTACTGTCTTAAGAGGTATGTTACAGACTTCTGGCTGACACTCAGTACTGACTTACTGTCTGCCTTTTGGTATATGCACGCGCAGCTTCGCTTGTCTCCTAAACCCACGTTCACCGCGCCTCCAGTTCCGTCTTCACTGGTTTCATGAGATACCCTGACGAGAATCATTTTTTATTTATTAGTTTGGCTTCCAGGCAATTAGTACCTGCCTGACGAATTCACCATCCAGTGATGCCATCGCCAGTTCAGGTGGTTGTTCATTTTTCGTATACTTTCAGGTGGTAGGATGGGTTGTCAGGACTTCCGGTCATCTCTATAATTGACTTGAAATCAGGTCGCAGAGACTGATAGAAGGATTTTAGCATAGTGCTCTGATTGACTGCGCCACAGGATACACAGATTTCCAACCATTTCCACGATTTCACTGTGGACTTTCAGTGATCTTTGCTAAGACAAAAAACATTTTGGGCTTTTGGTGGATCCCAAAGGCGAGCATTGAAACAGATTTGATCATTGAATCTGCGACCGCATGAAGTAAAATCGTCGCAAACAGACCGAAACGAGACTGTCGCAGTAAATGCCTTTTCTATCCCGGTGGAGTTTTCTGTAATGTATGCAAAACCGTCTACTGAGAACCAGTAGTAGGCTTTATTATTTTGTTTCAGAGTTATTCGCCGTGACACCCCTGGAGTCTGAAACCTCAACTTCGAGAGCGATAACACCCAGCAGCCGACAGTAAAATCCTTCAATTTTTCCGTCCCCTTATGCAACACGATGGATCCTGAGTAGTATTGCTGTGGCAACCATTTAGTGCCGCGAAGTCGCACTTTGTGCGTTCTCTGAGTCAACATTCCAGAATCATTAGGAGTCTAAGTCAGTAGGGTTTTAGGACATTGTTTGCTATTGTCACTTGACTTAATTGCCTGTTAATGGGCAAATTGAAAAATTGTTTTAAAATCCGATTTTACCTGCTTGAGGATACGTCAGAACCGTCAGGTACCCTGTGAATGCAATTTCAGAATAACGGACTTGATGTTGTTCTCGTAAATTAGTAAAAAGCTAGCTACCCGATAACGTCTTTTGCTAAGTATCTCGAGCATCCTACTGAAAGTGATACTTTATTTTTCCTTGCCGTGAGAAGAAAATTTAGGTTTATGCAATACGATTTCCTGCACTGTCAAGTGCTGGGTTTTGCTTACTGAACACAAATACAACTATTAATTTCTTGCTGCTCACAATCAGATATTTCTGGGGACGACTTCCACTTTTGGTCTCGTGTGCTCTATAGAATTTGATTGTCTTCATATTGTTTATTTAATGCACTCGAATGAATTGGTCTAGTGATAGCACTACTGTTACTTATGTGAATGGCTTTTGTTCAAACTCCGGCCACAACAACGCTACTCACTGCTGATGAGGTCTAATAGGGGCAAAACTGTTGTGCAGCGCTTCCATCTGAAATTATCCGGTCACAAAATCTTATCGGACGTGCACAAATAGTCCAACGAGAGTCATTCCCAACTCAAGCAGTCACTTTTTGCTTGCCATGCTAACGTTCAGCAGAGAAACCACGCTTGCGTGACACTACGTCACACGTCCTCATATATTCCACCCCGACAACCGCACTCATCACCGCAAGGAAAAAATAATTCACGAAATTCATGAACCCTGAAGGCTTCGACTAAATTTATTAACGATCACACTCTTCAGTGTGTGAACTGAAGACAAAAAGAAAAAGAAATGCATGACTTCAGCTGTGCAGAGTTCCCACACGGACTTCAAACTCCAGGATTTGACGGCGGAGAGGTTAAAAATCCTTGGCTAAGGGTGCCGTGTGAGCAACGTCACGATCGATCACGTCACTTTCCTAAAATAAATGTAAAAAGTTTTCACATGTTGTTGTCGGTCTACTGTTCTCCTGCATAGATATTAGTTAAAAGTTAGACGCGTTTTGCTGATGTTTCTGCTACTCTATAACGCAATCGCAAGGTCTAAAACCCCAAATATAAAAAGATTTATTTCGCACGATTTACACGAATTTCACACATTTAATCTCGACACGATCAGAGAACTGGATGCTGGCAAACCAGTTAAGAATCCGAAAACTTAGTGGCTACATCGTGTAGCGATAAGAAACCTGCAAAACGCGTGCCTATGCTGAGAGCAGGATAAATCCACCCGAAGAATATGATTGCCCTTAGCTAGGACATAAGCCTATATGTCGTCATGGTATACACCTTTGTGGAGGTTTAAAGAACCAGTGAAATATACATCATTATTGCCCTGCGCACACGCGGTGGACTAGCCAACACAGGAAATGTGCACAGTTTAACGAAAAATACCTAGTCAGTCTAAAACCAGTCCGTACTCATTCACCAAAATATCAAACTACAGGAGATGGGCTACCCCAAAGAATGGTAGCCGGGATTCTGAAATGCATTTTGGACTCGGAAATATTACCCAAGTAGGGTTATAATGCTAGTTACCGTGCAGCATATTCCAAAGATATTTCAGTCATATCAGGATGTCGGCCTGTGAATGGGCCTATTCCCGGCAGTCTGCAAAAAGTACACTCTGCAAAAAATGACTGCTGAGGCATTATAAGTCTTTATCGTGAATTTCCGATATATTTATTAATTAAAGTATGCTTTATGAAAGTACACACAAAGCATTCCTTATTTCATTCATTTGGTAGTAACTTTCCTTTCTTCGGAAATCTTATGCTTAATGGAAGAGTATCTCTCGTTTTAAAAAAGTTTCCAATTATCCATGCATAAACGGCGAATCTCTACATTTGTTAATAATGCTAGCAAAGTACATAATGACGTTTAAATGCAGTACAAACTTTTATGAATCCTACAAGGCATATTCTTAGTAATATACAGGAATGCGTGATATTTCTTTTGTGTTAAATTTACTGATTGCATTTTGGAAACCCTGAATTCAACTTTTATTGCAGATCAAGCTCAAAATAAAGCCGGAGCTGAAAAAGTTTCTGAAACCAGATTATGTTCTTCCATCCAGAATTAAACCTGATGAAGACGTAATTTACTACAATACGAATAAAAGAACGAATATTTATGTGCATGTTTTATGCACAATATATTTGAATTTGCATGGGCATTGGAAGTTAATGAGAAAAACTCAAGACACTCAGGGACCGTTTTTTACAAATTGCACGTTTTACGGGTGGCCAGAAAAAACTCGAACAATGGCCAACATCCTGATGCATCTGAAACCTCCTAAGAATATGCCGAACGGTAATAAACATTGCAACTCTGCTTGAACAGGATATTCCAACAGGAACAAGTTTGCGTACTTCGGTCAACTTTCCGTAAGATAACACATTCATTGCAATAAGGAATGACCTCTAAGCTATTGAAAGCGTAAAATACGTAGTAAACGTACTATTTACTTGATAGGAACGAACACTTTTCTTAAGAAAATCGGAAGTTTCGAAAACGAGAACATTCATTCATGAGGAGACCCAAGCTTTAAAAGTACACGGTGCGCCTCTATGCGAAAATAACTGACTAAATAAAACGGTTTAAGCGCAGTGACATTCTAAAATTCTTTTGTATATATTTCCACTAAATATTCTACAAGAATTAGTGATACATGGAGTCTGACTCAAATCCAATTGCGCATTGCCCGCTGATGTGTTTCATGGTCTTGCTGATCAATATCAATTTATCGCGGACTTCCTCGGATAAAGAATTAATTTTCAGGCGCGTCATGTCCTGTTTGGTAAATTTTCAAGCTAAATTTCTCCTCTAAAAGGAAGAGAGGCTCAGATTTGCAATCTAAGTCTAGGACAGCTATTACCATAGAAAATTTCCCGAATATAAGGCAATGTAGATCATTGCTCAGATTTGTGGACTTTTTCGTCGATAAAACAATTTATAAACTCTTTATGCATGCAATAAGGAAATTTTTGGGACGAAAAAGCTGACAAATAAATGCGCAACGTTTTTTTTGCCTGGATTTGGCAGATTCAATTAACCAGACGCCTTCTCCTTACGGTTCAACGCAAAAAAGAATCCTTTCTCGGCAATAACGAATAAAGCACACTTCTATCAAGAACATGTTTTAAAAAACGCAATTGTGCACATTTAAAGAACGAACAGTGCTGTCATTCTGAAAGAAATTTCGAACATTCACACATTGAATAAGTATACATTATCGTGATAGCCTAAGCATAATTGAAAAATCCGAACTTGCATGTCATTAGGTCTTTTCTTAGGAAGGAAACTTGAGGAAAACCAGGGATGTGGCGTAACAGGGGGGGGGGAGGGGGGTGTACAGCGCCTGCGGCCCACAGTGCAGTTATGCGGGCGTCCGACGGATATGTGGTCACTGCTATTCCGAATACACTTTAAACATGAGGAATCGGGATTGAGTGGAAGTACCAATGAGCTAGACTATTGGAATGGCAGATGAAAGCATATGTGGTTTGTAGCCAAGTCTACCCATGGGGACTTATCACTTGAAAGTTGTATGGAGAGAAACATCCTCATCCGTTGTTAACGAGAAATATTTCACATGGAAGTTACGAGTTTACCGCTTCTTAATTTGACATTATTCTTGATCATCTGTCTATATTTGAGTGGCTCGATTTCAGCGAATAAACCCTTTTTAGAAAGAAAAAGGAAATTCACACAGAAAACCGCTGAAGTCGGCACCGGAGAGGAGCGTTCCGTCAAAAGGTTGAAATCAGGTCTCTGAGAAAAACTACTGGACACGTTTGTCCCATGAGAAAGCTGCAAGTCGCACCCGAATCAAATCCAGTATTTAATAAGGTTACCACACAGTGTTAGGAAATGTCAAAAATTGGGATTTACGGAGGGATGTCCATTGACGTATTTGATGAAGGACTCACTCCAATGATTGAAGTATCGAATGATGTTGTGAAGATGCTGAAGGCTATACTTATAACTGTGTCTATGGGGAAAGTGTTTTAGTTTTCTGCGGGAATGAGAAGAACGGGATGAACTTTCGTTTCGGCGCGACGCATACATCATGTAGAAATGGAGGAAGACAGTTGGTGGCCTAGATGGTTTAAGCAGTCCAACAGCTTTCAGCCTTCTTGACATCTACACAGTTTTTACATAAAGGTACTTTTAACCACCTGAGCGTGCCGTGCGCCGACCTATTCATATCGCAGGATGGAATTGAAAATGCGTTTTCTGCTTTTCTCTGGCTGGAGGTGGTCAAGGAATGCTATACCATGATCGGCAAACTATGATACTTACAGCCTGGCGTGCGCTGGCAGTTCCTTGGCACCTGGATTTCTGCCAGCACATGCACTTACGCTCCCGCTTGGCATACAGGTCGTGAGCATGGCTGCCCAGGCATCCTTATCCTTCTGACCCGTTGTGGTGCTGCTCTTGTTAATTAAAATCCTGGCCAAGGGTTTGTTGTGGATCAGGGGGTGTGTGCGGTGGTACACCTAGGTACTTGTCCGGTCGTGCCAGCACCTGCGCCCTCTTCCACCTCCAGTCTTCTTGACTCTGCCTTGATACCCGTTGCAAGTGGGAAGCAGGAGAGAGTGTGGTAGATGCCGCTCAAGTCTACTCTCACTATAAACTATATCTCGCGAAAGTAACCGGGCCTGCTTCACCTTGCCGTGGAGCGCACAGTGGACATTGTCGGGCACCAAGGCCAAACTGTCGGTTGTAGATAAGGATCTATAATCCACGCAGGCCGTCGCCTGTGCACGCTACTTTCACTTGGGTAAATACTCTCAATCTCGCCAAGCGAGACGCAACCTGTGGATGTGGCTGTGAGAGCGATGCCTGACGACCAGTTAATTCTGGATTGAAATTTGGGTGCGCAGCCAGCGTCTCAGGCATCTCTGCCTGATGACGGAGAATAAGCCAGAAAAGGCCGCGCCAGTGTTCTTGTCTTTGTCTGGGAGACTTCTTAATTATCGATATTTGTCATATTTCCTACTTACTTGTAGTTTACCTCCAACAACACAGCAACACTGTCATCCTTTCTTTGGGTTTACAGTGTACCGTTTGCCCGACAAAACAATGGTCGGCCAGTTTTGAATGCACAGAACATGTACACAGGTGTCTTAACTGAGGAGCATCAATAGAATTCTTTGTCTTTCAAACACCGACCAGACTGATGTCTGTTACCATATTCGAATCTCAACCATTTTTTTAACTGACTAGCAACTGGTGTGCCGTACTGTTTTAGAACTGTCCTACTTGGGTATATTTACCTTCAAAACAATCGATTTTGGAAAATATGACCTGCAGTCAAAGTCCCTTCAACTTCTAGAACGGTACATGCAAAGCACTTTGAGCAATGTTTTCCAAGAAATATGATGTAGACTTTGATATTCACAAAACATATTGTTGGATTGTCAGTTGTGTTCGCCTCTTCTCTGCAAACAAACAACTTCCCCGTATGACGAATTCTGCCAAACTCTTCGCGAAAATGTCTTGACGACATCCATGGTGCATGCCTACTTCTTTCTCAAAGCCTTAAGTGATCCCCCAGAGTTTGACTTAACTGATTCCTCTCTCTCGATGCTTGTGAGATTTCGGATATAGTGGCGATCGTTAACTGTCCTTTTTGTCATGCCTCTTTTGTGCCATCGAATTTAGTCCAAGCGCACATCCTCAAGGTCAAATTTCATCTTCACAAACTTGAGTCGGAGCCTAAAATGTTGCGATTGCGGTCCCTTCAAGGTCGGAAAACAATAATATTAGCTCACTGGCTAATCAGTTTTCGCCAAAATTGGTCGAGGAGCGTGACCTCTGTGCGGTTAATTTTTGCAGGAAAATAATCAGGGAACGCGCTGACACAGTGAAAAGTGGAGTTCAACGCAGCACAGCTTACACTCTGGTCCCGATATATGAAATTCCGCGGTTATGATATGTGTGAACAGTTTGTGGAAGTGCTGATTACGTTCGATATCACTTGTCTGATAACTTTCAGCCAGTTCTTCCAACTAGAGCTTTTTTATTCGTCAGGTTCACAAAAGCGGAGCTCTGAAAATAACTACTTTGGTAAGTAGTCTTGCAGGTGAGATTTTAAAAGGCTCATACTATAGTACAGTATGTGTCGAAGTTTAGCAGGCAGCGACTTAATTCTGTCTCGACATTATTTTCTGAAATAAATGGGTGGTATGGACAAAGACAAGATAGAATGAATTGGCCATCTGCGTTACACTGACCATCAACATTTAGCCGTAGACATGGCACAGCGGGACTAGCACGTGTCGTGATATTACCAGACTAGCTAACGTTGATTCCACGATAGTTGCAATTTTGGGTCGCAACCGACAGGACGACGGACCCATGATTCAGTGGCTGGATTTTTGACTTAACGTCCATTGGCAAAAATTTCCAGACTCCAATTTCAGATTATGAAAACCTGCGACTGGGTATGGCTGACTGACTATGGCTAATGAGCCAGAAATAGTTATCTTACACTCCCTTGTTTTTTTCAGCACTAATCGGCATTATTACTGGCCTGAGTGCAGCTGCATTTCTGGGCTGTGTATTAAGCTCCAAGGCAGAGTGGAACGCACATTTTTAAGTCTACAACGCTCACGGAGAACCCGACTACACTAAAATAATCTCCTTGATGTGTACGACCCTAGCCAACTTAATACGGTTAAGAGAGAACTCGTTTCACTGTCCCTAAGTTGCACATCCTCAAACCATACGCGGTCGTGACGAGCTGCGTCTGCAATGAAACGCAAGATCATTAATAGCAGTTTTCCCCTCTTGAAGTATATGTAGATCAACGACGTCCCTAGAGCATGCATTCAGAGATCCTTTTTAGCCTCCTTTCCGTGCAGCATCTCTTGGTCTTCGTGCAATTCCTCCCCTGCCCAAAGCCCCGCTATGTCTGCATTTTACTCGTCGTCTGCCGCCAAGTTCGCCTTAACAAAGTCTCTGAGCACGCGTGAAAGTTGATATTTATGGCGTTTTCAGGTTCAGGGTCCGTGCTGCGGAACTCGCAACTAGTCTGCCCGTCGTGGTGTTGTGAGCCAAGATCCGGGTGGAGGGGGTGAATGGGAGGGTCCGAGGCTAACTAAAGTTGGCATGAAAGTACAGAACTAAGCTGTCGCCAGCATAAAGTAGACGAGCAAATTCTTACGAGTGTCTTTGGGTTTGGCGACGAGACGACAGTAGCCGGAGTGGGTGAATCTTATTTTGGCAGCAGCAGCAGTCACTGCAGGTCCAAAATTTCCGAATTCGGTGTGCACGCACGGCCTATTGCTATCCTTTTGTGCCATTACATTTTCTGCGGGAAGCTGTATAACCCACTATGCCTTTTGAAAATAAAATGATTTGGCTCCGTTCAAGGTTTATGTGGACCCGCGTCTGTATAAAAAAAGACTGCGAGGGAAATCCGAAAAAAAATGAAAGATGAGCTAAAACCGGCAAAAAACACTGAGTTGACCTACTTATCTCGGGTAACAGCATCTAGAATGACAGGGAGGCATTAGAAGTACAGGTAAAGCTGCCTAGTGTCAACCGAGCATCATTAGTTCAAGTCTTACTATTTGTCTGTACCTAGGACGTCCTTGGATTAGGGTTTTTTAAATATATCCAGCCGCCGCCAGCCTAGACTACAAGTGACTATTGAAATATATACAGCCAAAACTGACTGAGATCATCACAGCTAACCTACAAGTGCTTTTTTTCGAAACAGCGCTCAAAATATACCGAATTTTCTCGGAAGAAAAATTGTCAGAACAGTTGACACCACTGGCAGGGTTAATCTTCTGCGTTGTCGCTTACCACTCATGAGGACCAGTTTGGGGAGCGTTAATTCACAGAAACGACCTATGTTTCACCATTTTAATGAGAGTACCTAACGCCCGACTAGTATACATAAGTTAAGCCTGCAGAAAATTCAGAAGGGCTTCCACCGCGGAGTAGCTATCTTCAAGAGGCTACAAAGATCGCGCTGCTGTTTACGCGGTTGTGGAAAAGTACGTTATGACCTCGTCGGTTAGGCACGGGAATATGGCTTCGCGTGTTCCCGGTGCCCTTCACCTACATTTGAGGGAGGGTGGGGTTAGGGTTAGGAGTAGGTTTGTGAGGGTTATTTCGAGTTAGGGCTAGAAAGGTTAAAGTCTGAACACGAGAATAGGTACCCCTTGGAGGTTATCGTGACATTAACCATCATGAGACATAATCCTGAGATATTTCAGCCACGCCAGAATGCCGACTTTTCAATGAGGTTTTTGATTTTTTCCCAAATGCCTCGCCTGCTTTTAAGCCTCTCGACAATTTATGAGGACGGAAAACGCTCTAAAGTCCCTGTGACGTCAGAGCTGTATTGGCGACCAAACACTTTCTATCCCGCCATGTCTCGGTATACCAACGACGGGCGTCTTCGGACCCTCCTCTCAAAAAATGTAGGCAGGGTTAATTCAGCAATGAATCCCTTTTATAGGCAGCTCAGCTCAGCAGAAATCCCCTACGGTGTGCTTAGTGGGGACTGGGAGCTGTATGCTTGGCCGAAAATTATTTCGGGTGTTTTTTTCACAGGCTGCGTGTTCATAATAATGTCTGATCACAAGTCATGCGTACTCACCCGTAAAGTGAAACCAGATCCTTATTCTACACATGCAATCCGAAAACTCACAGTGTAGCCGTGGCATAGAAAATCCGTTTTCTGATGCATTATGCTGGAGACTAGTTCTTGCCAGATCTTTTTTCCTTTTCCCTTTTTTACTTCTGAGAGGTACCTCTTCCATCCGGTACCGTGACCATCACTAGAAATATGCCTAAAGGTATTTACTTTTCCTCTGCTCCTACAAGTATGCGACCACAAATTATTGGGACTTTTCCCAATTTTCCTCACCTAGGCGCACAATTTTCCTGACCCAAAATCGAGCGGGCTGTGCATCGTTGAACTCACTCCTGTTTCCATTGACCGTACGCTAGGCCTCATGGTCATACCTTATCCCTAGACACTTGCACTTCAACGGATGACCGACTGAGTAAGGCTCATTTAAATTCGGGAGATCCGCGTCTACCTTTAAGTGGCTGTACTCGTTGGCATGTTGCCGTGTCAGTAACGGACATGGTGTACCTCACTTTGCTGACGTCGGTCCTGTAATGACCGGCCGTGACTTGCTGATAGAGCCTCCAATTTTCCAACACTCCGCCTCGCTTTTTGCAACTAAACTTATCGTGGCAACAGCAAACTATTCAAAGGTCAACTGAATACGGCTTTACGGTTTCAGCACTAATGATCGCCACAAGTGCGAACACACGGGGTGGATAAGAGAGCTGATACAGTTGATCGATGAATTATGATGTTTTGGCTGCATCATATAAATACTACTTTTTACCTGTTCGCCACTTTCATCTACTTTTGTCCCCGATGGTGGTTCCATGCGTGAATCCGAAACTTCGCGTAAATAGAATACTTGATTCAGCGACGAGTCTACTTTCAGTCACTGAACCTGGCTGTCATCCATGAACGCTTAGTTGGAATGGAGTTGTTATGAATACGAGTAAGTGGGATATATGTATGTACTTATAACTCCAGCTGTTGACCAGCAGTAGAAAACAGACCTACATTCCTTCCATATTGTTTTTGGCTGACATCCGTTTATCCCTTCGGGAAGCTGGAGCAGAGATTGTCTAGGGCATAGTAACCAACTAGGAAGTCAGTCCCAGTCAGAGAAGTCTTGCGTCCTTCCTACTGAGAAATACGTCCGATATCGTACATAGGCCTTGATGATGGTTTGACGATGAAAAGCATCTCTTTCGGACGTCGACGATTAAACAGCTGATCACACAGTTCATCAAACAAGCGGCAAGGACGAAATAGTCAGTGGTAGGGCAGACCCGCGTCAGTCTAGATGGGATATACAATCTGATGGGTATGACAGTCCGGATAGTAATTCTAGGCCCGAATTCTTTCCCAGGAAAGTAGCCGTTTGGAGGGCCATGGTAAAATCACAGGTAGAGATCACCACCGATGCAAACGACCATCATTACGAGAGAAAGAGAGGGAGAGTATGAGCGGTTACTGGGCACGCAGACTAATAGGACCAGTCTTCTGCAGCAACTGCCGACCGAGCTACCTACCCCGTTACAAATCGCGTAGTCGCTCTACTATGTGAGTATGCGTCTGAGTTTAGAATAGAATAAGCCTCACGATCTTCTTATTGTTGATGGAGTAATTAGTCTAATTCGTAGCATAGAGAGGCATTTTTCATTCGGTGTAGTAAATATGAGCCTAATTATTTAATCATGAAGGTGTTTCCCGCAGGAGTTTATGCATCATGATCTTAACCGTTTTCAAAACACACAGAGATAAGCAAAACAAGACTTAACCGTTATACTTAGTAATATGCATATGAAACTATGTGACAGTGATCAGATCGTGTAGCATATATATCTTTCACGACGTGCCCAGTAGGGCAGCTAGGCCACGGAAGCGTCCGACTTACAGACCACTACACATTTAACGCCATCGACAGGTGAGTCGACACAAATACCACGGCAGTGGTTAAAAGTCTTCAGGGTAGTAGAAACAACTACTTTTTTGCCAACGGTCAGAATAAACAAGTGCCGATGATGGATCGTGTTCTCGGGCGATGCAGATGATAAGGGGTGCGTCCATAAATCAGGTTCGAGAGGGGAATAAATAACAAATCGTGGGATGCGGGGAAACGAGGTGACAGACATCTCGGCCTTAAGAGCACTGTAGTCGGTTAGGGCGTGATATGCATTCTTTCGATCCGACAGACCAGTTAGGCAAAACTCGCAAAGAGAACCCGTTTTTCCGAAAGTACCGCTTCTGTTCATTACAGCACCTTTATGTCTCGGACCAAGGCGGTCGTCGTAAGCTAAACCGGCCAGCTGAAAAGCTGTCTTGTGGGCGTCGTGTGGAAGTAGAGCAGCGGTAAAGAGTTTACCATAATGGCTTTGGGGAGAAAATAAAAACAACAACGTTGGCCTTCCTGGTTTATGTCGCAAAGGCTTCCCCAAAACAAGCGTAGCGTGCCAATCCTCGGGAAGATCAAACCTAACCTAATATCATCTTTCTGTTACTAGTTGCGTTATGTTGGTAATGTGAAGGGTGTCTCCAAAGCCATCTGGGACATTTCATAAGACCGACCGATAGGAAGCAAACTACATTTTGCTCAAAGGCTGCGCAAGCTTAAATGAAGTTTTACCGTTGTTTTTGAATCCTTTGGGTTATTTTACACTCCCAATAACATCTCCTTAAGCAATTAGAAAGATAATGTAGTCAGATTTAGTTGTTGTCATAAGGAAGGATACTCTTAGAGAACATTTTCTCCGACGCTGTTCTGCAACAACGAGACTGCGTTTTCATTGATGAGTCTGCGTTCAGTATACGATGACCTTGCTGCTTTCTATCGATTTTCTCTGCGGAAGTTCGAATCTGTGTACCTTTCACAGTTGTTATCTCCGTTATGCAACAACAGGCTGCAGTTGATGAGCCGTCGCGTGGTCTCTTGGCTCCACTAAATTCTGCTGTCTATGCTTGCTTAGAATTCGTACTGAAGAAATATTGCTTCATGCTCAAAGTTTATGACTGGTGCTTTTGAACTCGATATATTCGAAAACACGACACCCGGGCTAGCGCATGAGAGGGATTGTCATCGTTGAAGGGGGTTTTCGCGTGAATGAGGGTTCAGTTAACACATTTGCGTGCGGTGGGGTGAATTGTAAACAAAGGACGCCTTTCGAAGGGACTCATTTCGCGAAGTAAGAGCATATCCGTCTATTTCAAGTTATAAGTGGTCCACACTTCACCCTTTTACAGCTGATCTTTGACAGCGTCAGTGAAATTGAAAACGTCCCAACTTTCCAAGACAGAATCTTAGAAAGGGATGGGTAACAGGCGTGAGAAGTACCATCGATGTGGCCTCGATAAGCCTTGGGCATCAAGAAAAACACTTAAATGTCAGAGAGATGTACACTTTCCTTCCAAAGGACACTCAAGAAACATATACAAATGTACTATTTCAACCATTTGTTGTGCGCAAAACAATGTTCTCTTCGAAGTTTGTTATTCGTAAACATCGGCTGCTTCTAAGAGGAATACCGCAGTTTATAATTTACTTGAATAGTCCGCGTTTTAACACATTACGTTTTAAAACTTCATACTAAGCACTTTTAACGTGGGCATTTGAATATTTTTGTAAGGTTGCTTGAACAAATCGTTGTTAGGATCACACGAGAGCAAAATATATCTGTACCAATGCCGTTTTAAATGAAAATAGTTACCAAACCACAAATATTAGGGCCTATTGTGGATTCTAAAACGAGGGCATGCAGCGATGAGAATAGGCTTTGGAGTTAGGTGCGATTTCCGGCAGGTAGTCAGGGTGGACGGTTGAAGCAGGCGAAATCCGAGCAGGACAAATTAAACACGCTCCTGACAGCGAAGGCACTAATGCATCCCACTCTCCGATCCTGTACCCCCTCACATCCTTTGCTTTGCTGATTTTGTCCGGTGAACATGGCCGAAATTGGGGTCATGCATCAGGCGAAGTGGGCAAGGCTCGACTCAATAGTCAACCAAGCTGTGTTTATCAGAGCGAAGTAGGTTGTTAGGTATAGAGGCAGACATTGCCCGTCAATTACCTCTCAGTTTATCCTACTAACTGGGAAAACACATGATCCAGCGCCCCGCTTCGAAACTGCTGCACACATTCTGCTTCGGTTTCGGAGGTACCAGCAACATGACAACTACGAACATAACAATATATAAGTAGACATGAAGGTGACCGGCAGCGCCCACAGTCTCAAACGTCCATTTCACATAGCTCCCTCTGCTGCATGCGAAACGCATATACATACTGATTGCAACATAGGTACTTGCTAAAATCCCAGGCAGGTGTTTCACAGATTTTGGTCGTCACATGACGCAGTTACGAGGAATGAGGCTCACTAGTGCTGCCTACGTGCTGTAGAATTAACTCCAATTTCTAACACTAATTTCCAGGGGAATTAAGGGAGCTTAAAATTAAAAAAAACAGGAGTATGCACAGGAGGGAAAGTGAGGAGCACTAAGTGACCCAATGACGGGCCAAAGCCTACACAACTGCCTCATGAAACAGCAAAAAATTGGCAAGCACGCGTCAGGACTTTTCACTGGTACTCACGCTGCGAGTATAGTGAACAAATCAGTACTTATATACCACTGGCGTCATGCCAGCAGTGTGCGCACATAATGCGGCCAACTTGCCGAAATTGATGAAGACCAAATGAAGACTGCGTATTGATATGAACTTTTTGAGAGAACCTGACAACGCTTGCGGCAAATAATTTATCAAAGTCCACACCTTGAATTCAGGCTAAATTATAAAGCCTTATACATATAAGTGTCAATGTCAATAGAATGTTGAAATACAGTTAACGCGCATTGACGCAGGCTTCGGCCTACCACGGAATTGTTTGATAAGCATGGTTAAATAGTTGGGCGTTTTTGCACATGACCCATGAGCCTGAAGGCAAGCTGAGGAACCTGTGTCGAAAATGAGCACATACAATTTATTCCGCTCTCAAATAGCTTTTCATTTCTCTAACTAAATTTCCTGGGATGCCCACTTTTCAATATGAATGTATATGTGTGCGTATATGCAGAACAACATAACCTTACAAAGGGAGACCGGCCGAAATGCTCATTTCTAGCTTATAAGCCGCTATCCCAGCTTTTGCAACCCGGAGGCTCAAAATTACGTTTTGCTGGCTAGAATCCCAATGTTCTAGCCATTGGACCACGGAGCTCGTCCTGTCGTTTGCGATTTGGTATATTAACAAGGATAGAGGAGCGCCAACCGATAGCGTCAAACCCTGCTTAAACTTGGGAACTGATTAGATCACCCATTTACTGGCACGGTAGAAATACTTCAGAGGTGGTTGTATTCAAATAGAATTCCTGTCCCCCGATGGACAAGCAAATTAAAAATCCCAACCTTGGTTGGTTGAGAGCATGATTCTTCTGCAAGTTAATGCTTGGCTGTGGGACAAGCGTAGCGCTTTTCCATTTACACAGGTCATGGACTATCGAATGTCGCCAAGACGACAACGATTTCCCGCTGGTCCAGATGACAGAATACTCGAACGATACTCGCACAGTCGGCGGTTCAAGTTCGCCCTGGCTTTGTAATTCTGTAAATTCAAGGAACGTGCAAAATTGTGAGAGCTGTGTGAAGGACCCTTCATTTTCCAAAGATAATTAAACCAATTCGCTGCTTAAAAAGTCGGGTAAATCGTTCAATGGTTCTAACACCCACTTGGATGAAGTGCTTTCTTGCACTTAGACTCTTCCAGTATGCCCGCAGTCCAGAGGGTGATCACGCAGACTAACCGGCTGGTGAAGAAAAATTTTGATGAACGAAATATGCTATCAAACTGTGCTTCGGGAAAAATGTGAACTCATTACCCTCGGTTTATGAACTTGAGGCGCTACAGAGCGGAGTCACACAGGTGTGCGCAGATGAACTACCAAGGTTTAGCTGGGGCATATCGGATTTACATCACAAACATCGTTTGTCAATTGTTTGGCGTTATTTTGGAGAAAAGAGTGTTACCACAGTAGTAAATGATTTAATACTGTTTGCCGCCGCTTATGCAAAGTTTGTTTTAGAATAAAAATGGTACGAAAATTTATCTCTTTCATCACTGCATCTATGACGCACGCGAATGAAAAATAAACACTTATGGGCACATTTTGTTCGAACAGAGACATGGTCAATTCTCGCCTTCTTTAAAACTGCCTGTGACCGCACATATACATAAGATCGTCAAGTCACATATTCCTAAGAGTAATTTTTATATAAAAGTCTCCGTTGCCATGGAAGAAAACACTTCTAGTCCTAAGATATAAGGGTAGACTTCTTTGCAAAAACCGTGAAAGCCAATCAAAGATATCTGCAAACAGTTCCCTCCAAAAGTTTCAAAATAGCAGGCTTTGAAAAAAGCAGAGCATCACCCACATCAAACATCATTTTTGAGGAAGATCCTTAAAATGGTAATAGTCTGATGTGAATTCCTCTGAACACCTTCTGGAACATTGTTTTTTTATGGAAAGTCCGAAGCGGCAGAGAAATGCTCAGACTATGCGATGATTATCTTCGCAGTCACACTGTTCACTGGGTTTCCGAATGGCGGTCGTTTGACCTTTCTATTATTAAACATATTTTACTCGCGAGATTTAGGTAAACGACTGGACAACGTGGAAATCTGCGCTATCGGTGAGCTCTCCTCTGCCATTGATAATATACCCAACCGCAACCGACAAGACGAGCCCCATAGCTCGATGGATAGAACATTGGACTTCTAACCAGCAGAACGTGAGTTCCAGCCTCTGGGATGCAGGACATGGGATCGGGTATGACTAGTTGATGACAGCTTGCAAGCCAGAAATGACCATTCCGGTCTCCCTTTTTCGGTAATGTTGTTCTCACAGGGGAAAACATGCATACGGCTGTGTAGTAATTTGTTTGGGACGATAGTCAGTTCACACTAGTATCATAAAATCATCTTACCAATCTTTTCTGCATTAAAGCATATTTAGCAAGTGGAATGTCACTTGCATTTCGGTGTGCAGTGTAAGCGATACCCCACGGACAATTACGCCCTCCTAGTGGGCGGCAGAGATCATTAGTAACCAGTGTCCAGTGGTCAGCCACGGGGTAGGTAATGCAAGTGTCCAAATGGGACTGCCCATTAAACTCTCATTAGGTTAAAGTGCTCCGAGAGGAGAGAGAGAGAGCGCTCGCGGCATGCAGCAAATGCACACATCCTCGCGGGTTAGACCAGGACGTGATAGTTCCCTCTGGAGCCCAAGCCTACCCTTCGACGGTAGATGCGACGTGCGTGGGGGGCTGTTGCGGAGGTTTGGGCAATGAGTCAGCCCGAGTGACAGCGGCGTGCACAGCGACTCGGCTGCGCAATGCAGAACCAGTGATTCGAATTATAACACTTTTTGGTCGGCCACACGGGCGCGCATGCGAGAGTTCTTCCATCAAGGGTTTTTGATGAGAACCATTTGGACTAGAGGCGCGAATTGGGAATTGTCGCAGGAAGGAGAGCTGGGCAGGCAGTCCTTATGAAGTCCTTAGAAGCGAAGCTAGGTCAAGAGCGCTAAGGCTGAGATCTGGTATATTGGGTGACTGTAAATCCTACCTAATTCTCTCCCATCCAAACCGTGGTATTGGCTGCCGTTTCAAATTGGAACGGACCACATACGTAGCCTAAGCTTTTTTTTACCTCAGTAGCTGCCAAAAGACATGAGGGTTTTTAAAGATTGTTAGGCGTATTTTTGGGAAACTTCGGCATAGGGCACAACAGTGATGATGCTTAGTGGTCGACGTTCGTTGTGATGTCGATAATTACGCTCGTAAAACATTATTTTGCATAAACTTTTGTCTTTTAAAGATCCTCAACTGTGTGATATGCTGTTTCTTAAAAAAATCTGCATGTTGTAAAGAAGTGAAGTTTATGCCCTAGAGTAATTTTGTAGAGTACAGATGCGGAATAAGCGCTATTAGATTGCAAACCTCAAAGGAATTCTAGGCTACCCTTTCTAATGAGTCGTCCTTTTCTGTAATGCAGTAATAATAAGGACGGTGTATTTTTCCCAACCGACTGAATTAAACACAGGTATGCCATCCTTCTCGGTGAGAATGTCGATTTTTAGACTAGCATGTACTGCCGATGAGAAATATCAATCATCCTTATGCGGCAAGCTGCCTTCAGTGTTTTCAGTTGGATGTCAACGTACTGCGATGAGTTAGGTAACAGCAGGCAACGTTCCGTTTTTATTATTAGTCGCTTCGCTTTCGGGTAATGCATTACGAACCAAAACACATACTTAAAGTCAGCCTTCGGCACGACACGCTCTGTAACATTATGCAGTATTTTGGTCACCATGATCGACGAGGACTGTCCCCCTTTTAGGGTTAATTGATGATTTGCGTAATATTCATGCCACGCACTATTCCCCTACCCGTCATGTTCCACGGGAAAGGAAAATTTAAGGCAAGTGAGGATGAGGGTGTGTGCAGTGGTTGGCAAAGATAAAGTCACTTCAGCGCGTGCACTACGCGTGCCGAGCCCTGAATCCAGATGAGACAGCCTTCGAATACAGAGGAGGTTTCGGGTGTCATTTAAGCGAAAGTATCATAAGGATCACAAATAGAGGGAACCATTACGACCTGGACCTTAGTATCGTGCAGGATCGAGTTATTCTGTCAGTTGTCAACGTTCAAAACCCTGACCGTTAGCATTCAATGATGGTTACAAATAGCGATTTACTGGTTACGGTAAGGAATTTTCTTCGGATCCATACTAGATAGATCTCATTCGCTCCTCCATCTCCCGTGTACCAGTGGTCTGTCTGAATCAAACCAACTAGAGACGAAATCAGAAAAACTAGCCAACGTGGAGTGAGTCTCCATTTAACGCCTGCAGCACGCATGTGCGCCACTATTGGTGACTTTCCCACACTCAGCACAGTCCGACTGATGAAAGCCATAAGTGAATGCTGGAGTATAGAACATGTTGTTAGGCCCAAGTGGGAAAACCGAGTTAACTGCATTTCACACATGCGCTGCACTTCTTATTTTAATCGTATCGACCCCCGTCTGTGAATTCGTATAAACGCACGACGTGTTCTTCTACTTCGATTCTCCTGGAGTTCACTCTTCAAACATTTTTTTAAAGTATACATTGTAAAATATCCACAGACTGCTTACGTGGACGTGTGGAGCATTCACGAGCTCCTTCTTTATGGGAATTGGGCAGTAATCCATGATGATTTTGGTGAATTAGCAGTTCATGCAGCCTGCAAACCTCAGATGTATAAGAAGGGCAAATAATGTTCTTACATATCTGTGCATCACTGAACTTCGTGGCCACCAAACCAGAATAAAGTTTAAATATCTCTTTTCATGAAATTAGCTTCTAAAAGTAAAATATTACAAGGTAATTTGTCTGGCACGCCCTTCTGGGTAAAACTGCTATTATTAAATTATCTACCAGAACTCGGATATAGCACGCACACAGTGATTTCCGAGCGGTTAGCTCGAACGTTTCTAACCGCCATACTGCCAGAATCAGCCTTGACATCTGCGACTATCTATGATGATGGGTTCGAGTGATAATCCGAAAACGTAAGACCAGTAAACTCCTTGTTCTAATGATCGCATCTTCTTTTTCTATCCAGGAAGACGTTGAAATCCGCTGTGATTAAGAACTAGGTTTTATGAGAAAACAGCCCGCATTTGTGATTACATATCGCCATCTCCATGAGACTTGTATAATTGGAGATTGAATTGGACTTAAATTGCGGTAAGGATGACTCCCGCAACATCGAGCACACCCCGTCTTCCCATTGTCGCTATGATCCAGAGTCAAGAGCACGTCACTTAGAGTGGACACTCACGAACTGCATGAACACACATGAAGCCGCCGCCCACGCGAGCCGCAGCAAGACTTCTTCCGCCGTACTGGCAGAACCAGACTGTGCTCGCAACTTCACCGGGTGAGGAAACAAGCGGCTAACTCCAGCTGGCGTAACTTTCGGGTCGATCCAAATGCTCAGGTGTGACCGCCGTGCTAATAACGACTTCGTAAATCTATAGACTACAGCCGGCTACCATAACGACATTCCTCTCGTGCATTAGAGGCACTAAGTACGACGAAGTACTAAATACAGTATTCCAAGTCACAGCATACGGAAGTTCAGCGGGTTAGTCATCGTGTGGTAAAGAATTAGTCTGTGCGTCTTGTTGTAATGCTATTTGTTCCATTATGACAATGTCCCGAAATCGTATTAAACGGAGCATGCTATGTACATTTCTTTAATCGACAAAATACTTAAAAGGAGGATGAGTAAGCGCGGTTGTGGACACGGGAAGAATACGTAATAACTACTCATGATGTCATACGAGGAGCGCCATGTCTTGGCTAACGGTGTCATAGGACATGATGCATCAGACATTCTCCCGCCTCGACCAATGGGAGCACGACATCTTGAAATTAACTCACACCGGTCTATTCCGCGGTGCGCACTATGAGTGTTTCGGTCTTTTCAAAGACCGGGAGAATTCTAGCGAGTTTCAACAAAACTATTAATTTTGCCTCACTTTTAAAACCGGCGACAGCCCCTGTCTTGAGTAAGCTACAAATTTAATGTCCTCCAAAGCATTTCCAGACTAAAAAAGTAGCTTAGCGCCGAGGGAGTAACTTCCCAAGGTAATAGTCTTCTAAGAGACAAGGAAGCTTAAGGCCTACCAGATGTGATGGGTCGAGTTGGTGCAGAGTAATATTGCGCAGGTTATGAACCATTCCTGTTTCATGCAACTGGCCCTCCGGAATGCCCAGCATGGAACCCGTCAGGGAAAGTCGGTGAGTAGAGTGCGGGCTGATGACAAATTCTGCAGGCAAGATGAGTGAGCGCGTATTGACGAGCTGAGAATTTCGACGACCCACTGTGGAAGGCGCAGCGACGCCAGCAAGATCCCTTCGCATGCGATAGAGACTGGAGCTATCGCAAGTGGAAGAACCCGCTGCCGTGGAGGGGAAGACAGCGGAGAAGTGAGTTGGGCTCTGGCTGCCTGGGCAGTAGGCGGAGGTGTCCATTGGCAGACTGAGGAGAGGATAGGCGGACCATCTGTCCACCTCCGGACGGTATGCTCGTCGCTGGCGACCGTCATGTGGCGGCCAACCCATTTTACAGGCCCCGTTCGTTTGCAACAAGCGCCTTTGCTGATATGTGAAGAAGAGAGTCGGCATAGCACAGAGGGCGAGGCTGATGACTCCACCGGAGATCGTGAGTACATAGGCCCAGCCTATTTCACAGCCACCTGTGTTTACAATAGAATGGTGGTTAGTGGCGTTTTGTAGGGTTGGAGGAGTACGCTTAACATCACAGTGATTCAGGTCTTACCGATTTGAAAGGCTCCTGAATCTGGTCCACAGATCTGTCTTATCTCTGTGTTATCGCCCCAGCCGATGGGAAAGAGAATGCAGGTGATGAGGCAGAG
>CACRXP010000546.1:113678-130825 GCA_902702965.1 Spirometra erinaceieuropaei
ACTTTAGTGCGAATTGGGAATTTAGAAAATATTCGATAATCACCATTGTTCTGATTTGACTGCGTGTCTTTAGAATCGACAATCTTCAATAATAGCAGACAGACGCCTGTTTTACCATCTATTCGAGCAAGCATGTGCGCAAGATTTTCTGACATCGTTTTATTTTAAATATGTTTTGAGCCAAGGGAATAGGTACCTGCCTTCGCAATGACAGGTCGTTGTAAGCTAAATTCCTGAAAGAATACCTTTCTTGGTGTTCTAAGTCTAACCCTAACTCCAGCCTTTACCCCAAACCTAACATCAATTGTAACCCTAGCCTCTTCTGGAATTTAGCGTAAACCCACCTCTAATGGGGAGCACCTATTCAATCGCCATACCCAGCCGAATACTGCATTACGCTCACGTTGGTCGTTGTGGGATACGTTTAACCCCCTTTGCAGCACTTCGGACCATCGCAAGAGACACAGTCTGCAGAAAGCCCTCGTGTGGTTAAGAAAAAAACAATAACCGTCGATTAAGAGGTGAATCTAAAAGAAGTCGCGCTGTCCATACTGAAGTAATAATGAATGGATCACTTGAAAATGCTCATCATACATATTTTGACCGATCTGTTATGTGCAGACCATGCTTTTCTAACTCGTTTTAACTGGGATGGCAGGCGAATGAGGTTGGATGGTAATGTTATGCGCGGCGGGAATTCCCCCGAACATTTAAGGAATGATCAGTGATCATAGTCAGCAACAATAGCCTGCTGTTCATTAACGTCCTCAAAGGCATATTTCACATCAGCGACTTTTCCTTGGCATGAAATAACGGCACAATAAGTCAGACATACAGTACGTGACCTATCTCATGAAATGTGATAACGGAATCTGATGGGAGAATTGCTGGACGTCTTTAACGTTGCGCATTTTGTTCGCTCACCCACATCCTTCAATGATGTGTCCTTTTCTTGTTCAGAAATTGTGTTCACGTAATTATATTAAGTAAAATGTCTGTAGATTTTAGCGAAAATGGACGTTGAATTATATTCGTGCAATTGCCTATGCTAATACATGTCCTAGACTCCGGTTACGCATTTGAGCGAATTTTTTATTGAAGGAATAGTAATTTACCAGCGAGAGTTTATTTTTTGCAAAATTCAGCTTCTTTTGTTGAACCCATCTCATTTACTTCAAAGAAATAAAATTAAAAGGAATAAATGGAATATTGTTTTGGAATCTACACTCAGAATGTATTATTTTAAACGATATTTAAACGTAAACTTCACAAAAAACACTGTTATTAGACGTTATTTTATGTCTAATTTCATATTTATTACGCTTTTGGTATGAGAATACATTTTATACATCTCAAAACGAACTTTACTTAATTAGAGCCATTTCTGACGTTTTCGGGATATTGCGCTTTTCAAATTAAATCGGCATTTCTAAACAATGCAACAATGCCTTTAATATTTCTTTTACGTTTTTAATTCTTTAAAACTTCTACTTAATTAACATAGAAATCGGACTCATTAAATGGTGTCGGTTTGCGAGTGGGTGGCAATTATTCGTAAATTTCGACACATTTCATGAGTTAGGTCACTAACTGTATGTGTCCTGTGATAAGGCATCCCCAAACAGCACTGCATTTACACAATTTTACACATTGCACGTCTTCGAAAAATCATCAATTTTCAAATCAGCGAGCAGTTAACAATTTTTATTCAACCCGATGTTATAGGCGCCAATCATGCCAAAACCTTGTCTGACCAAGTTCTGATTCTGATGCGACCGGCCATCCAGTCACTTGTGAAAATTCCGGCCAAATATTGCACTTAAGCAGCATGTGACTTGCAGCCCGTTTTAATGTTTATTTGAGGCATTTGACTTTGGTAGGCATTTAAAACGGGCATAAGCATATCCCGCGACGGGTTATCAACTGTTTCCTGTCGCTCTATAGCATGCGTAATGAGTAATGAACGACTGGTCGCAATGCACCAACGAAAGGATTTACAATGCAGCTCAGTGCATATTTCGAAGTCATATGGAGCAGACACCCATTGAGGGGACAAAGTATGCTTTGCCACTGTACGCCACTTCAAATTATATTAAAGGATTGGCATGCGCTTGTGGACACAAAGACAACTGGCACCCGCATAAATGGCTTTTTAAGTCGCGAAATAAAATTCTCCTGCCCTTCTGTCGCTAAAAACTTCTTTGATAGCTGACACTACCATTGATTTACAAACAACCTTCCAAGTACTTCACCATACACGAACAACTCAGACACTGAGTTACTTGGAAGCAGCCTAGGTACGTATGGTGTGGCCAGACCTGTACACTCAGCTAGACAGTGTGGTACATCTGACCTTGACTTATTAATCCGTAGCCCTATGTCTTGCATGCTTTTCTATATGCCACCGTGAACTTTGCCTTTTCTCTCACATTCTGGGTGAGCATTTTCATTCTTAAGAATGTGTGTTTCTAAATATGACCTTGCTGGCTTCGTATTGATTTTGAAGGCATATTCAACCTGTAGTGTGTTCACAAGAGTTTATCCACATTTAAAAGTGACCAGAAGCAGATGGTTATCCATCATGAAACGTTTAGGGCCAATAAATCAAGCTGTTTTTTATGTATTAAATTCTAATATCTGTGAAATGTTGATTGCATTTTTCCCGAGTACTGGTCCTATGTTACTCCTGGACGCGTCGTAGCCGTAATGACGGTTTGCCGGGGAAGAAGGGTTGTCCGCTAACCTAGCTACTGACTACTTGACGCGTCCAAAGGTGACAGATGATGGAACAGCCTTCAGTGAATGTTAGCTGCAAGATAAGCAGATCCAGGTCTGACGAATAAGCAGTCGTAGACCACCAGCAACAGTGTCACCTGAATGCAGAAAGCTGCGGTCTGACAAGCCTAAAGCCTTATAAAGAAGCCGCAGAGCCTTATGAGGTCACTGTGACATAACGACCGTGAGCCGCCATTAAATACGTTTGCTTGTTACCGCCGCCTTGTGGTTAGGCTCTTGAGCCAAGGCTCTGGAAGAGACAACCTCGAACAAACAATCTGAACGGCTGCTGGGAACCCGTCTATACTCAGAATCCTCAAGAACCCTCATGAAATATGTCCGACTACAGTAATACGACCCATGCCACGGCGTCCGCGGGAACCGACGCGCTCCACAACCCTGGTCCACGAATAGTATGCGAGCTGGACTACTTTATCGGGGACGGACTCTTGGTAATGGATGCTAGAATGTGCGAACGTTCCTCGACCCTGGTACCCAAAGTCTGACCGCGCGCAGCCTTTATCAATACAACGTGGGTGTCTGCTGCCTGTTTGACCTTCGATTTTCTGACTCAGGCTCTCGGGAAATAAAGACACCTGGAGTCGACCCACACTTCACCCTGTACCACAGTGGCCTACGCGACTCTTTTGGTAGATACGGTGTGACGATCAACACAAAAACAAGCAAACATGCAAACCGCGCACTACTTGCTCGTAAACCAATCAGTGACCGGATGGCCTACTTGCGACTGAAGAATTACTTCACAAACATCTATATCATCCCTGTGTACACACCTACATCAACTGCTGAACCGCGCGATAAAGAGGCGTTTTACTTGCAGCCGCAACCATGAGCTGGACGACTCCCTCGCCGCAATCTGATGATTCTTGCCGGGAGCTAGAATGATCGAGTTGGACATGGTGACTCTACAAACAGTCATTTTATTGGCCGTCTTGGCTTGATCCTCGATGTCCCATTGGCGAGAGATTGTTGAACTTTGTTACTGCTGCCACCAACACGTGCTTCTAGCATCGCAACAAACAGCTGCTGACCTGGTATTCCAACGACGGCCATACGGCCAGAAAAACTGACCACACTTTAGTTAACTCAAGGTTCCGAAGCTGGGCTAACGATAGCAGATCGCTGCGTGGTATCGAGACTTGTAACGCCCATGGGTCAAACCATGTCCTCGTTCGTACACGCTTGAAAGTTCACCCCTCGTCCGCGCCAAAAATGTCCCGTCCTTGACGCCTCGATGTCACAAACATCGGCAAGCCGGCACTGCCGAGGCCCTAAGCAGAGTAATCCAGACCTGTTTTACGACCCGAGCCGACGGAGAAGGTAACAACCAGTGGTCGTCACTGAAAACATCACCCTATGGGGCAGCTGAGAAGATTCTTGGATATAACCAGCGACACTTCAGTGACTAGATCGGCCGGAGAACCATGCAGTTTTCTGCTCAGACGGCGCGAGTCAGGTCCCGTAATGATGATTATTTCCGCTGACTCCGGGAGATGACGGAAAAGTCCGGCTAGGGATGACCGGAAGAAATATTGGACTGAAATAGCGACCGCCATGGAACAGGCTTCAAACGTTGTTGACACTCGAAAAGTCTACCAACTTATCCACTAAGTTAGTGCTAGGCCCTATGCACTCAGTGACTCTGATCGCGAAGTGAATTGTGGCTTTAGTGCTGCCACTCGGCCAAAATCGAGTGCTGGGGTGAGCACTTCAGTACCATCTCAACTTCCATGCCCAACCCACCTCGCCCTTGCTCTCTTCTGCAGCGGAGTCTCTTCTCTGTCCAACCTATGTTAATCCCTGCGATCTCTCTTCTGAGGGAGAAGTCTCCGATGCCATACGTGAGCTACGCAACGGCAAGGCACCCGGAGAGGACAGTATATCCGCTGAAATCTACATTTATTGTGTCATTTTTATGGCGTCTTGTCTCCATTAGGTGATTGAACAAGCGTGGAGAGACGAGGTTGCTCCTGATGACTGGGGCTCGGGCATTCTTTTACCTATCCTCAAGAAGAGAGATAAGACGAGATGCGAGAACTACCGCGGTATAAGCCTCATCAACGTCGCTGCAAAGATCTTCGCTATTTTCCTACTCAGGCGATTCCTGGCTATGCGTGACTCTAGGATGAGGCCCAAGCAAGCCAGATTTCGTACTGTACGTGGAGGTGCGAACCAGGTATTCACACTGATGCGCATTGTCGAATTCCGCCATAGCTATCAGTGATCGATGGCCGCCAGCTTTGTTGACTTTGCCGCCGCGTTCGATTCCGTCCATCGCGCCTTCCTGTGGCAGATGACGGTACTAAATGGTGCACCGCCAAAACTCATCGCCATGATCAAGATCCATTACTGCTCCATCAAAGCGCGAGTTCTGGTTCATAATAATCTTCTCCAACCGTTTGGTATTCGGTCTGGCGTTCGACAGGGTTGTATCCTGTCCCCCGTTCTGTTCAACTGCACCATTGACTGGATTCTCGGGAAGGCCCTACGCCAAAATGACGATGCTGAGTTTGCACCCTGACACCGGCTGGTTGATCTCGACTATGCCGATGATATCGCCTTGCCTGCTTCGAGTTTTGATGATCTGCAGTCTATGGTGTCACGGGTGAAAGAGGTCGCTAAATCGGTCGGTTTATACATAAATGTTAGGAAGACCAAAGTGTTTTCAAGCTGCATTCCTGGCCAAGAGAAGGCACCTCCCGGGGCTGATGGCTGCAAGCTCGAAGACGTAGACAGCTTTAAATACCTCGGGGAGAGGTTGCTACGAAATGGACAGAGTAAGGACGAAATTGTCTCCCGAATATATGCTGCCCGCCGGATTTTCTCAAGCCTTCAAGTGTGCCTGTGGATCCGACGCGACATCTCTATCAGCACTAATGTTTGCGTGTACCGTGCATCCGTCCTGCCAGTCCTTCTCTATGCTTGTGAATGCTGGGCTGTGCGCGTAGGGTACGAGCAAAAACTGGAGATATTTGACCATCACTGCTGATTTGGGCATGTTTTCGTCGCCCAGCTCAGGAGCTTATCGTTACTACCCCCGATCCAGCACCTTTACCCCATTGGGGGCGTCAATGGAGCCGACTCAAAACGTGGCTCGATAGAGTTCGTCAAGATATGGAAGTGGCTCTTGGACTTTCGGTATTAGATCCCCGTCGTTGGCGAAGATAATGGATTAAAGTGTCTAGATCTGCTGCCGCGGATCTTCACGCGTGGGGGCTTACCGTCTGGGACATCATCAATACCGGCTAGATCAGGTATAATCGCTGTCCTACCAAGAAAAAAACAACACAGTGGACGAGATTTTTCCTTCATGTCATAAATTTGTGAGAGCCGGACTCTTCATCATATTCCACATCAGTGCGCGCTGTGTGTCCTTCGCTTTTAAAACCTGGCATGAGATGAACGAGTCCTCTCTGTTTCTAATTCAGTCAGTATGTATCCTTCTTGAAGACGACCACCTAATGTTCCTATGCATGGATGTTTCACATCAAAAAATTTCAAGTCATTTCGTAAGTCCCGTAAGTTTGTTAACTAGGCAGCTGAGTATTGGAATTCACCCAGTCAAACGGTCAATCCAAAAGGTCGTCGGACAAAAATGGCCACCAATTTAATAATTTGTCTTTCCGCATTCTATAATTTAACTGTTTTTTATATTTATAAACGGAGGCGAAAGGTTCGATCTTGCTTGCACAGCCTAGACAAGGCTTTCAATCGGTTTCAGGGCTTTTCTGTGCATATAAACAAACCCGGAAGTAAATAGGAGTATCAGGGCGTTAACATTCATGCAAATCAGGCGAGAATGGTTGCCCGGTCGGAGGCCAGAGTCAGGGAAATTCGATGACGAAGATGGCAATTGTGATAGAATGCTAAGAGCACTTTGAGAGTGCGTTTCATGCGGCTTTCTCACTTATGTAGTTACTCGAAATGTTGCTGAAGCAGATGTAGTTTGCGGATAGATTTTTCTGCCACATAGATAGAAGACAATTTTGAGGCAGTATATGCTTGCGAGTGCGGGCTGAGATCATCGCTAAGAGAACACGTTTCAGGTTTCCTAGAAATAACAATTAATAATGATTCAATCCATACCAGCGACCACGATAAATGAACCGGAACCAGTCTGATTAAGTACAGACAAATAAGCCTAATGGGAGAGGTTTCCTCCTCTGTAGAAAGTGTAAGTCAAAGCTACCGCAACCTACAATGGCGACTTTTCAGCCGAATTATCTAAATAGTCCAAAAGTCCAATAACAAAACTATGAGATTTAGTTGTTTCGGCGCACATTCAGGTGTCTGCAAGTTCACCTGGGTCATTTTGGAAGGTGAATGGATGTACTACGTAAAACCTCATAAAACATTGCTGGGGACAAGGTAAGGTCCATTTTTGCAAATGAAGGTATGGACCGGTCGCACCTGTCCTAACGAGAACAACATTGGGGTCAACCAGAGGCGAAGCAACAAACGGTTAACCTCGAGGGAAAGCTGCCACAGTCTCACCCCCTCCCTCTCCACATGCACACACACATGCTGGCTGATCGCCCTAGGAAGTGACTGGCATCGCAATCGCATCAGCTGCATGATGACAAACAAGAACAGTAGGCAATGCAAGCCTGTGATAGTCGCAGGACAGACCAACTGTGTGAGACGGTTTGATTTTTTGCGTAGCACGGGCTTTGACAATGGACACCGCGCCATCGCGAATTATCCCTTTGGGAGTCTGAGTGCCTGTCTGGGCCGTTCAGCCCTATGCACAGGAGCGATTTCGTTGCCCCCATAGGACACAGAGCCTTCCCACTCAGATAGGCGCCTTATCGCTACGTCTGTTCTTTTTTCCAGACAAGTAACCGTCTTAGCTGTACTGAAAAACACTCCTGAAAAGCAAAATGAAGCTACTACGTATTGCAGAAGGTCTACAAGCATTACATATATCTGATATCTTCGGACAATCCTGATTATTTCAATCGCACTATGATTCTATGATTTGCCTTCTTTTCGTTCTGTCCTTACTTGCCTGCCTTTTTGGCCTCGGTTAACAGTATGCATCGAAACTCCTAAACCGCTGACCGGAGTTTTAACATGAGGTCCCCACAGACATCCAGCCCTTTGGAGTAACCAGGTTATAAGTACTCTATTCTAACACTTCCTTACTGATGTAATACGCATGTACGCATTTTACCATCGCTTATTGGTGTCCGCTTAAATGAAAATATTTTGCATTGAGAGAGTGGACTGAAATTTTGCGTAGTTTAACCGATCTAAATGTACAGTCCGCATTTGCGGGAATCCGTGCTTATGGACAGTATTCATGCTGTCTCACACACATAAGGCGACCTGTTTTTGGATAAAACTTCGACGTTCTTCCGTAATTCGGTGCTGTTTTTCCCATTCCAGGATAGAAAATAACGATCTTTAGTGCGAACAAGGTTTTTCAATTAACTGTCTAAAATGACCTCAGGTAATAGGGAGGGTCGGAGAATGACCAACCCAAAATTACAAGGTAAGTCACGCTGTGTTGTTACCTCTTCAATCAGAAATGGTGTGCAATTTCCACTTCGGTTCGGAATTACAACACAACATTCATTCGCGCCATTAATAATACTTTCGGCTTCCGATTCACTCGCAACATTCTACACTTTCTGAATAACCACCTTCCGTGGATCCTCCGACCGTTTGGTCCGGCTGTTACAGTATATTCGCCTGAATAACAGTCCCTATAAATTTTCATTTGAGTTGTGAACGATGCTCAGACATGATCAGGTCATTGTTTCAATGTACTTGCTTCTTGGCGACTGTTTCGTTCTCTGGTTCATATGTATTCTACAGCTGTCTCGTAGAAAACCCCACGTCGACCGCTCACCAATGGCAGCTGCTAAGCTGCGATTGTCTGAATATATGACTGCGCAGTCTGCTTTACCTGTTAAAAGGCCAACTCTAAATTCCTGCGCGAAATATAAGTCCCCGTACAATCACATTGTCACCGCCCTAGCGTCCGTTGCGGATATCGGATTCTTTATGCAGATCTAGCCTGGTGTGGCATGAAAGGATGGGAGGTGTGATGGAAAGGCCCGAAGACAATCAAGGCGAGCAGGCAGTTACATGCATTTCCGGTGATCGCACCTTCAGAATGAGACATGGGAGTATCTGTGGCAGTCCATTCCCATGGTCGCCCACCTATGCCGAATTTAGTCGGCCTGAGGCCCCCCATCAATCGGTGGCTTGGGTCGCGCATAACATGGCACCGGCGCGGCGAGAGCTTGGCGCCAATCAACTCTGCGCGCCTAGCTGATTGGCTGCAGGCGGGCAAGGCCCAGGCACGCACTTAGTGCCGGTGTTAACAAGCTAAAACGGCTGGCATACGGTTGATGAGAACACCAACTGCTACTTTTTGCTGAGTCTTATACGCTTTGACACCCTCTAAGTGTCCACACGTCTCATACTGAGCATGGCCTACTCCTATAGAGACTGCAACGACACATTTTTGCGAACGACGACTTTCATTTCTGACGTACATCTCTCCCCGTTGGAACAGTGAACCGTGGTGTGAGGCGCGCAAACTGTTATACAAAAAGACTTGCTATCAAACCCTTCATTTGGATTCAAAAAATAATGTCAGCGAAAGCTGACTAAGTTTAGGCAGTTTGATTCGCTGAAGAACTTTCGCAGTTTAGCAACGAGAAGGACTTTAATTTACATGAGCTGTCGATGTCGAAACTGAGAGCAAACTCGTGAGTAACGACCCTCGGAAAAACTCTTGATCGGAACATCATTTGGCCAAGGGGCTGGATGTGCTTTAAACAAATGCTGTCAGACAAAAAAGAGACAAGTACACTGAATTACAGAGGAAAACGATGACAGAGTAGAAGAACCTTCAACGAAAAATTCTCTGGGCAATGCAAGTGAATGTCCGCATGCTCAGTAGGCAGACTTGCTGTGGTTATCAGATCAGTGGCAAATTAATCGTGTCAGCCATCATGTGTGTAGCCGTATGCATTTGCAATTGTACAAACGGGGTGCAGTCAAACCTCTGGCAGGCCTCCACCAAGATCAGGCTGTCGTCGGAGATGCGCAGATAAGTGTAAAGAACTGATGTGTCTGCGGACTGGAAAGAGTCGGTGACAGAGGGAATTGGGCGGTGGGCGAATGAGCACTGACTTTGCTGAGCATTTGCGTGAACTCTCGAGTCTGGTTTACTAATTTTTAGCAGCTCAACAGACACTCCGTTTACCTGCTGGCAGTTTAGATGCGCTCAAGTAGGCTGCTGGTTTTCCATCGCCAAGGACCGTATGAACGCCAGTCTAACGAGTCGAACTACCGGCATCTAACTTCTTCCGCTCAGATCCACCGTCACCCACTAAAAAGTCCACTGACAATTGTCATGACAACATCCAAACATGGTCGTCAACTTCACGAGTGGCTTGGATGGACCGAGACTTTGATCAGACAAGCATGTGTGTTTGATACCGCGACTAATGAGGTTCAATCTAGGAAATTTGGACCAAGCGAATTTCTTAGAACGAGACCGATGCACATGATGTACATGAGAGTTGCTGCCTCAGGGAACCACAGCCGGCTAACAGAAAGTTGTATAAGATTTGAAAGCGCATATGCAACGTAAATAATTTCTCCGGCGAAAGATCAAGGAAAAAGAAAGGTCGACTGCAGCAAGGATGTTTGGTCCATTTCAATCCCATAAATCATAAGCCCACCACTGGCCGTTGTCATTCCGTTAGTCCTTACTGGTCCACATTTAGGTAATTGAATGAAAAATGCAATTGGTACCTAACTCCAGATCCGGATCAAAGCAACTTTCAGACATTACAGGTCAGGCGGAAGCCCCATCCGGCTGAGTTTTCCTACTGAATTTGTCCAAAATTTGCTCAATAGTATAACAGTCCTGCCATCATGCTGGCCATTGGAGGGTGCCCATGGAGTTGCCCTTTTGCTCAAGGGGGAACCGTATCGTCGTCCCGCAATACAGAATTCGCGGTCATACATGGCTTTATGGATCTCTCTACCTCTTGGGGCCTCGCGCTAAATTCCAATGCGATACCTAAACCGTGTCCTAACTTTGACCCTGATCCCAGCCCTAAACCTAGCGATAATACTCCTATGTCTGGCCCTTATTCCGACACTATTCCTATTAACCCTTGAGTTTAACGCAAGGCGCCTGTAACAGGGGGGCCACATTACATTGTCCAGCCGAATTCGCTACTCCCGTTGTGATTGGTGATGGCTCTTCTGTCAGTATCCGAAGGTAATCCCCACCATCAGAATTCTAACGTAAAGTCAAGAATCCATTTTTGCTCTGATACTTGCAGTGACCTTCCATCACCACAGACAGTGGGAAGGATGATGAACCTTTCCCTGGTTGTTCATAAAACACCGATTCATCCGTCTGAATGTCTCATACTGAACCAAAAGTACTCGGTCCACATTAGTTGACTCTATTGTAAACTAAGTCAAAGACAACTTCGCATAGACCATTAAAGTTTTACTTTCATAGGGGCAGGAAGTAGACGCCCAGTTCTGCTGTGGCGGTCGTGAGTGGGTTAGCTGTCGTACTCGTCAACGACCTACACCGTTGGCTAAAAGAGGACTCCCAAGTGGAATTAGTCAAAACGGCGAAAATATGGTGGAAGCCGTGTTTTTTCTCATATTGCTTTGGGTTGATCTGCATCGAAGCAACTTACGTAAAAACCAGTAGGATAGACTGTCTCATTTACTCGCATCGTCTTATACTGTTTCGACTGAGGTTTGACAACCAGTGCGGGACTAAACATCTAAGGGCGTGCAATTCTGTGGGAGAATGAGAATCCCGACTGGATAAGTTCATGGAGGCTTATTCACCCCTGAGCGGCTGTTTGAAACTCAGCAAAGAGCAGTCTGTTTCCTTTTGTGATAACGTTTATAATTTGCGGTGTATGGAGGCACTGCGATAGCATCTGGCTTCAATATCATCAGGCCAGCCAACATCGACTTCCTAGGATGAAAAGACATCAGCCCGACGGTAACGCACTGTTCAGGATCCACCACCATACCGCCAGATGTCTCCTATGGCCAACTGGATTTTCTGATCTCCGTCCTACACAGCATCTGTGAAATTCCCTCCAAAGGTGATTTCTGGGGCACTGAAGCTCCAAACAATTTCACAGTTCACACTTGCTCTTGGGAATGCTTGTAGTACGACAAGGCAATACCGAGGCTCGTATCCTACCGGCAGCATACAGAAAGGAATGGGAATCGTAATTCTGCATAAGGGTTGGTTTGCCCGGTATCAGCCAATGTACTGATTTCTGATATTTCCGATGACGTAAATTAACCGGAAGTAATATGAATTAAAAAGGAATCCCCCACTTAATTTTCCCATAATTCGCTGCGGTTTATGTGGGAAGGTTATCTTTGGCCAACAGTATGTCGCATGATTCCCTGTCCCTACAAATCACCTATAATTCAGTCCACACGTTTTGTCAGTCGAAATAAACACGAAGTGCTACAGCGTACCGGCGTGACAATAACGTAGCGCTGATGGATAGTTTGCCTTGTCGATTGGCTCTTTTAGGTGAGCACTGTTTAACTGTTCGCTAACACCTGGAGTCACCTTCCATTACGTTAGCAACTGATTCTCGGGGTGGTTGGACAACTGCTGCTGCCCGCCATTGAGCTCTCTACACACTCCCTGACACAGCTAGGTAGGTCCTACCAATTTCATCTCCCTGACTTCTAACACGAGGATCTCATAATTGCTGGTGTTTTTCTTCCCGACACTATCTGAATAAAGGCAACAAAAAGAGGTTGTTTGTAAATCAAAAGTTGTACCATTTACGCCGAAATTACTCCTAAGGCTCTCGGCACAGCGATATTCTCAATCAAGGTGTGTAATTTGCTCTTATGGTCTGAGGTCACACTGATGGAAGCCCGCAATACTACAGTTTCCTGTTTCATGTCGACGAACAAAGCTGCTAAAGGTAGTCGGATTATCAAAGTGTTTTACTAAAAAACTTAGGCACAGCGGCACAACGTAGATCATCTGGCAGACAGATAGGCGTCGTGGTCTGCCTCTTGACTGGGAAATCTGCCAGTACTATCTACTGCGGGGTATCTGTGTCGGTAGCGGTGGCGAGCAGATCATATCTTTTTTCGCCCTGTTGGAAACACGGCCTTTTTTAGGTTCTCTTTCGGCTTCCCAGTGGTATTCAGACAGGCGGCATGCTGAAAAAATCGGTCACCGAAAACCTCATTACAGGAGATTTCGTTCTCCTGCCTTGATCTGGCTCTTCAGCGGAAATAAAAACAATGCTCGAGTGAAAATGTCTACCTTTGTACAGGAAAAGATGCGACACGATTTTCAAACAATCCTAGGAAGCATTTCCCTGCAGTCAATGGCATATTAACAGACTCGGTAAAAAAATCAATGTTTGCTGAAATATTGCCCAATAAGGAGCCTTGATCGATGGCCTTAGCTTTAATGATCACTAATAAACCAATAACTAAAAACAAAAGAGGCGCACAGGCACAATACTACTAATGAAATGCGGACTCCATTCGGCAAAAGCGATGGGCGTTTATCAGTAGATAATCGTCTGACCGTCCAAACTCATTTATTGGCGAGCGCTCATTGTCAGTGTTCGTGGTGATCGAAAATACAGCTTGATCAACTTGTACTTCTGAACATTCCATCGGTTTATTGCTCAGAATTGCAGGAGGCTGTTATATTTGTTTATCGGGTCAGGTTGGAGTAATACGACTTTAAAAGTCCTCGACTGACAAGTTGGTCATCCATGTGAGAGCATTTCAACCCTGTCAAGTCAACCACAACATTTGGGGTGAAGTCATTTCTTCTCACCGCCGATTAGAGTGCAGCTGTCTGAATTCAGTGTGATCTCGCCTTTTCTCCCGCGCTCATATTTTGCCTTTAAGTGGACTTAATGGGCAAACACTTTCTGACGAACTAATCACAGTAGTAAGTCCTCCAGTATATCACTTGAATTCGGGCCTTTACCTCGAGCTCAGGCGCCGGTCATGACAGTTCAGTTAAGGCGTAATGACTGGCTTGATTTCCTCTCACATCCATGAGTAAGTCCGGATCTCGAACAAGGAGTCCATCCTGCCCTCCAAACCCTAAGAAGCATCACGTGCCTAGGGCTTTGATAATTTTGAGGACTTGAAATAAGTTTAATTGACAACCGAACGCTTCCTCATTTGCAAAATCAAAATCACCAGAGCCACAAACGGTGATTGCAATTTTTGGGATGCCGTTTTGAGGGGCATTAAATCCCAGCAAGAAGGTGAAAAAGGACATTTCCTCTGCTGCTGGTGTGACTGTTGTCGGTATTTCTGTGTGTAGGCGTTCACACACTCCTGGCTGACATGCCATGGTAAGCCGTGACTTCACTCCCCCATCCCAGCCCTGGAACCACACCCCCGCCTTCCAACGAGGCGGATATTGTCCCAGATGCGATTTCCCATACACCTGTCAGCCGTGATCGAGAGCGATTTGGTCCCACCGTCGCTATCATGATCACGCTGTCAGTTAAACACAAACACATACCACGCATGCGGATGATGACGTGAAAATGGGGGCCGGAAAATAGGCGCAGGATTGCTCGCGTTCTCTCAGTCAAGACATGATTTTGCAGGTTTGAGGATAACTGGCGTAGGTAGTATGAACATAGATTACCCCAAACGATAATGGTCGCCAGCGATAGCCTGTCATGGGGTCTTCTGTTACTGGCATGAATAGTTGTCACCTCTACACGAGACAGCCCTGGACTGGAAAGTTGCACGTAATGTTGCCGAGATTACATAGCAGGTTTTGATACATCAGTCACTCCAGCAGAAGTTTGCCCAAGGAGTCGTTCGGTAGAGGTGGTGAACTTAAATGCGCCAGACGCATGTAATATGAGAGTTTGCATACACGCCCATCATGGCCATTCTGTTAACTTTTTCATGAAATCCGTACCTCTGTAGCAGCTGCACCAGTCCCCCCTTTCTCTGCCTCCGTTTTGTCGGTCGATGGCCGCGACGATCGTTGCCAGGCTGCGGACACGCGACCACCCCCGGGGCTCCTCTTGTCCAGCTGCAGTGACCCCCCGCTGCCCCCACAAACTATTATCACCTCATGCGCGTCGGACGACTTGGCTAAATACCTGTGAGCCCCTGTGATTATGCGTCCCCCTAATCCTCCCCTAATCCGTCCAGTCTCATGACCAGCACTCAACCAGTCACCCCCACCTACTGACAGACTTTCACCTCCGCGTAACCGATACACAGCGACGGACGCTCTCCGTGAACGGACGCTTATCTCTGTTGCAAGCAAACAGCCAACTTACGGCAACCTGCCCTGTGTATAGAATAAACTAGTCCTCACAGCTCCCTGACTTCTGACATTAGACGAAAAGAACTTATTGTGCATGGTTTAAGTTGATCTCACATGCTTCACCGCCACACCTCTTTCAAGTGACCCGTAATCCCGGGTCCACAGTTGAGGATATTCAGTTTGCGATGGTGACAGGTACCGGCATGCATTGAGATGAAGTGGACAGAGTAACGATGACTAAGCAACTTCATGGTAGTGCGTAATTGATGGTCAGAAGATTGTCTTGTGAACTCGCATCATAGGACCTAGTACGGCGCCAAGAAAAGTGGGGATATATTGGCTTTAAAATACTCCAGTGACTTTTGCAGTATGCAGGGGACGGACAACGTAGTAACAGGCCCCTTCGCGTCCCCAAACTATCAGGTATACGCATTCACCGAAAGCATGTTATTATTACGTTTACGCTGTCATTTGCTCGTAAAGCGGTGAACGTTCGTGGGCATAGGCATAACCTTGTCGTATTTGACGGATAAATTACAATGTATTTTGTGGAAATAATTCACCTGTCATTAAACTGTCAGTTACTCAGGACCAGGTTATTTCTTCCTTTTAAACAGTAAATTTCCGCAAAAATTTACCCCTTATGAATGACAATCTTTCAGATGCTAAACATACGTGATACTGGTTATTATGAACACAGGGCAAACTCATTTGACTCTATTGTGAAAAACACGACGGCCTCCATGGTATTCGAACGCACGACAGCAAGGGTAAAGCCTCAGTACAGCCAGCTATCTAACCACCTGAGTCACGAGGTCTCCACGGGCAGCCGTGAGTTTAAGCACATGGGTTAAGTTGCCCGCTCAACCTACTGCTAACTATGTAGTCCACGTATCCCGGCACAAAAAAATGACTGTCCAGGCAGGATTTACTTCGCAATTAATATAGAATCCGCCAGTTAACTATCAGGCTCGAACAGTTAAATGGTATTTTGGGAGACTTGAACGATATATTTGACCCATTTGTTTGAAACTCAGCGGTCTATTTGGGAAATGGCTTATCTGAAATTATAGGGATTTTGAGCGTTGACTTCAGTCTTGGCTGGAAGAACTCATAATGCATTGATTTACCGAGGATCCTTTCGTTCTTATTTGCATTACAACTCTGATTAAATAGTGTTTTGCAGTGCCCTGCATAGCTGACATTTTAGCAAATACTTTTTCATGCTGGGTGCATGGTTTTTATTTTTCTCAGGCATAAGTACGCTCAGCTTGCGTCATCTCAGTTGGCCGTGGAAGCCCATGATGTTCACTAGAGACTTTCGCCTATTTCCTCTTAACACGAACCCTGAAGAAAAAAAACGTTTCGACTAGGGCATAGACGAATGATTCACTGGAGGTCCTTCTTTGCAAGAACTGAGCACTGTTTTGATTGTCGCCGGGTGGAGATGGAGACATATGCTTAGATAAAGTGAATTTTCCAATAAAATCCCAGTTCTCAGTGGGGCTTTTATTTCTGCGCAGCGTTGGGTGTTAATGCAGGAACGAATAAAATTTTTGACTAAGAAGGGGATCTTATTTGGTCGACTTTGTCATAAGCCACCTTGTACAATTTGAGAATCGAGAATTATACTTGCAGTTATCGATCACTTTCGAAATACCTGTTCACCAAAACCAGGCGGGGAGTAAACACGTCTAGCGAAATGAACATTGCTACCACGTCAGGCAGTTTACATAGCTAATTGACAAATGGCTAGCTTTATTGGCGTGAAGACACAATCTCAGATCTCAATGAAGGAATAGAAACTGGTACAAATGGACAACTGAGGTTACAGCCACCAAAATGGTTCATTTTTGGCTTCTTTTCACCCTTTGTGTGCCAACACTGTGCGAAAAATGTACGCATTTTGCATGACCCAGTTGCAAACTATCCGTCCGTGAAGAGGCTATCCTGACCTTATTTTACTACCGCGCATTCGGTTTTCTTTTTATTTTAGAACTTTTTGGTCAAACTGGCCTTAGCTGGCGGATGAACGGAA
>CACRXP010000546.1:144551-186700 GCA_902702965.1 Spirometra erinaceieuropaei
GGACTCCTCAATTACGCTTACAAACAAGAAGTAAAACACTGACCGCCCTGGAACACCGTTTTGCGTTGCTTTCTGCTACGAATATTCAAGCCACTTTTGGTGATCCACTATCCACAGGATCAACATTTAAGAAGTTTACATTTTTTCGGTGCGTACACGCAGGGCGGCACTTTACATGAAAAGACCAATTAGGAGGCGATTCTTGTCACAAAGTAGAGATTTGTGTTCATGTGAATATCAGTTTCTGACAAGTGATGCTGGATTTGGACAACACTCCTAATCTAGACAACTGAATCCCTGGCCGGGACATGCACTTAGTTTAACGAACAAAGGTTTCTTGGGTCTTCATAAGACACAACATTTGTATTAGTGTACTGTATTTACACCGTAGAAGCCGACGTCCGTCAGGTTTCAGGTCGAGATAGAATCCAGGAATATTTCACCTCAAGGTCAGCGCAGCGCACAGATAGGTCTTCCAAGTCGGCGAATTCAGAGTGCGCAGTTAAACTGCTGCGTCTTTGGTCATTTGGAAACGCAAATGACTGGACAACTTGAGTGAATAAAGCGAAATCAGCGTCGAGGGAGCATATTTACAGTAGATGTGCTAACTCGTGAAATGTCAACCTAAATTTCGAAATGCGTTCTCGTTTCGAAAAGATAAATTAAGTATTGTTGTAAAACTACTCATGATGCAGCATAAATCTATAAAGATCCAGTTACCTCAGGGTGTCGGCTTTCGAAAGAACTTATTTTCGGCTGCATGCAAGATCTATACTTTGCAAAAAATGACTACTTAAGTAGTATGCAATTTTCTCATTGATTTTCGATGCCCTTAAAGATTCAATTATATTTCATGAAAATTATGCATATAAGTATTCATTCTTTTACTTATTCGGTAGAAAATCACGTCTTCTTCCAATTTCATACTCAAAAGAATAGTATAATTCGGTTTTAAAAAAGTTTCCAATTGTGAGATTTTTTATTACCGTTAAATGGCCGTTCATGAAACGTCATGTATCTGCATTTACGAATGTGGCTTGTAAATTTAACAATATCGCTCAAATCCACTGCTTAATTTTATGAACCTTATATATTCTCCTCTTAACACCGTAGAGGAATGCATGCAATATTGTTACATTTACAAGCCACATTCGTAAATGCAGATACATGACGTTTCATGAACGGCCATTTAACGGTATTAAAAAATCTCACAATTAAAAACTTTTTAAAACCGAATTATACTCTTCTTTTGAGTATGAAATTGGAAGAAGACGTGATTTTCTACCGAATAAGTAAAAGAATGAATACTTTTATGCATAATTTTCATGAAATATAATTGAATCTTTAAGGGCATCGAAAATCAATGAGAAAATTGCATACTACTTAAGTAGTCATTTTTTGCAAAGTATAGATCTTGCATGCAGCCGAAAATAAGTTCTTTCGAAAGCCGACACCCTGGGGTAACTGGATCTTTATAGATTTATGCTGCATCATGAGTAGTTTTACAACAATACTTAATTTATCTTTTCGAAACGAGAACGCATTTCGAAATTTAGGTTGACATTTCACGAGTAAGCACATCTACTGTAGGTGGCAATCACGTGAGAGCACACACAATATTTCGCATTGTGTTGAGGAAAAGTGTTGTCGGTTGCCTCACATGTGCGGAGTTTAATCTGTATCTAAGCTCGGCCCAGGTTCACAAATTTGAACAGAAGCCGCGTGTCTGATTTATCTTATGCATGATTTCCTTTTTAGTTTGCCTGCTTGACAAGACGCTGGACCAAAATTGGCAAAATCTCTACACGGGCTCTAGAGCCTCGCCACCAGAGTGACCGGGCATATAGAACTTCGGGGAAAGCTAACGAGGTCCTCCTCGTCTTGGAGGAATTTATTTTCATGCACGCTTTGGATTCCCCATAGCTATCTGGGACACAAAATTGCTGGATGTCTGTAAATGGGGTCATCAGTACAGCAGCGTCATCAGCGTGATCGGTATCCATAGCGACGGGTCATCACTATTTGCCGAGTCCAGACGGTCTGAAAATGCCTGCTAAGGGACCCAGTTTACCATGTATATGCATCCTGCTAGCAACTGCCGAAAGGAGTGTTCGTACCCACGGAGGTCCACCCTCAGGACTCGTGGGTACTGCCTGATGCAGACTAACACAGTCATCTCAGGTTAGCCCACAAAGTACGCCGACACCTTGGATATGTCCATTCGAGTCCATGGCATCTTTCAGTTAGGCTGCACGAACGGTACGCATCGATTACCCAAGTGGCACATCCAGTGTTAAATACAACGTGCCATGATGCCGAAATAGTTTTTTCTCGAATCTTTTCGAGCGTTATCCCATCAATTTCACAGTGCCAAACTGCTTGAGGTTAGGCGGCCAATAATGACGGTTTTTGACATGTTCTACCGACTTTCCTTCTCTAATTTCCATTCAAACACAAATGAGTAGTCACTAGAGATAGGCACATGGGGATTCCCCATTTATGTGGCAGCTGCAAAAGGCGGTTATTGTTGTTCATGATGATACACTTTTGAGTATGACTGGTTTCGCTGGCCTATAGGTGAGGTATCGTGGAAAGTTTCGGTGCATCCGGAGCCCCAACAGCCGTCCGGTAGAACCGCTGCCGGTTTGATGGTATATAATGGTATTCAGGGGGCCGGTTTTGTTATTATGTGCCGAAAATTTGTCAAGGACAATTCATGCCACATCTGACTGAATTGCTAACCCACGTTAGCAGTCTTTGTTTTGACAAATGCATCAGACGATGCAGGTTCGAGTAGGATAAGAATACCACCAACACAACACATTCCTTTAGATGTACGGTAATGCTACTTGCAAAGAATTTTCGGAAGTTTGTCGAGCTAAATGAGTCCTGCTAATTATGAATTTCATCGTTCCTAATCGAACCGGTAAAGAAGTATTGCATCCAAATAAAACTCCGACAATAATAGGGTACTGGTGATAAGAAAAAAGTCAGGAATTTCATCACAGACTAAGAAAACGACAGTTATTAGTTCCAGAAAGCAAAAGAATTGATGCATCTTTTTGCAGATTTCATTCGGATAGAAAAAATTGGGGACGGCCCTTATAAAATAAGTACTTCATGCATTTATTGTGGCATAGCCACCATTCGGAATCACATAACCCACTAGTCTAGTTGCTGGCTACAACGATCAACATGAGCCAGGAAACATTTTATAACTGGACATCAGTTCCAGACCTGTGATCTCATCACTGTGAGCCACAAGGGCGTTGGGGACTCTCAACTATCAAAAAGCTCTACTCGAAACCGATCATGGCAACACCTGACAAAGGAATTCCTGACTTATAAGATGAACTAGGCAAAACGATTTTGACGTAGCAAGTTGGACGTCGGTCGCATATATTTTCTGTTGCAGTTCTCCACTACTTTTACCATCTTAGACGACAGGGACGGTATTTCGGGAAAAATACAGCATCCAAAGCCCATCGCCTGGACAAGGCAATAATGAGCGCTGCTAGGGGCGCATCGGCAGCAAATACTTTGGTGCACCTGAAGTGCACCTTACCACCATGCATTTGCCGCAGATATGGACGACTACGATTTCTTTGGTTGGAAGAGCCGAAGTCCTCAACTCTTAACATAAAATGCAAGGTGGGTTTCCGTCCTTTATTCTGCGCCGACTAGCTTTACACAAGGCCGACAAGTAGATAACTCTGGCCCTTTAAAATACCAGTAGTAGTGGTAGCCACGGCAACAGCAGCCATGGTCTTAGTTTTTTAGTCTCCTCAGAAATAACTCGCTGGTTTGAAGTAAATCGATCCGAGTGAATCATTATAGGCTCCGTCCGAAAGTTGATATGGTAATACTCGTAGCAGAGATGACAGCAGTAGTAACAGTACACACACTGTGAGCGATCGTTCTGCCAAAGTCTCAGCAGGTCTGACAGTATTAAAATCTCCTAAGCGTTGTTCCTAGGCCTGAGAATTCGATAGTCGATGCTGAACTTCCTCTAAGGGCTAATTAGCTAACCAGAGTATGCCAAGGGGTTTCGAAGAACTAAGGTGTGCTGACGAACTAGAATTCAAACGTCCGTGACGACTACTAGCTGCGTACATTTATAGTTTAAATCTTCCCTTGAATTCTTTGGGTTTTATTTTTATAGGAGGGTCTTCTATCGAAGCCTGTTATTAGCAAAACTTCCAAATTCAGTACGAAAAGTTGGCAAACACCTTCCAGAAAGCAAAACAGAAACCAACGAACCCCCAGTGAGGTGGGCATAGGCGCAGGCCCTGCGTATCTGTTGACTGTAGAGGACTTCCAGTGAGATGCCGGAACAAAGGATGAAAAAGGTAAGAAAGAGGAGGACGGCGCAGGCCAAGACCAGAATGATTACTCCTGCCTGCCAGGTCTTGTGAGGCATGGCGCCCAGTGACGGGTAGTATCCACAGCCGGCCTTCCAGGTGATTGCACCTAAATCTTCCGCCTTATAGTCCTCTTTTTCTCCTGCTCCAGCCTGTGCGTAGAGGTTGTTCGTGTAGACGGGATAGCCACAGCGTCTGAAGAGACCCATATGTGAAACGCAAGCATGTTGACGCAGCCAGAGACTACCATCGAGGCTCACGTACTCGTGTGTCCTCTCACTTCCGTACGCAAGGCTGCCCAAACTGAACCTCTCTGCTGCAGACGCAGAAGCAGCGCCGGTCGATCCAAGTCCTTGTGGGTCCAGTCGGACCTGACCGCTGAGCCAAAAGGGCAGGAAGCAGCCACTAGAGCAGATGGCGGCCGAAGTCGCCGTCAGAAGGACCCACACCGCCCAAAGAACCCGACTTCGGAGCGCGTTTACAACCAGGGAGGCCTGCATGTAACCGATCCCTAGTGCAGCGTGTTATGACGACGATGACATCATCAAGATGACTGTCCCCGTCCGAGCCGCGTTGGTCATCCTCCGACAGCGCGAACGGCAACCTTTGACCGGAGCATGAGTGAGCGCGCGCTGGAAATACTTAGCCAATGCGAGGCCGAAACACGAACACGTCCACTTGCGACGTGTGGTAGTTACATCAGCACGTCTGTGATTGGTCAACCCGGACGAAGCGCCAGCAGTGGTGGCGACGCCTTGAGATTGGCCGCCGAGGTTCTGGTTTGACATTCATAGTTCGCGCGTGCATGCTGCTGCTATGCTGCCGTTTGACCTGAGAAAATTATCAGGGGAGCCATTATCGAGGAATTACCAAGACCGCCTGAATTTGGTAAAGTCTTCTCTTGCTAGTTGGAATGATCTGCAGCTGCGGCAGTCTGAACTGGGCTCTGACGCATCTCAATAGGGATCCGTAGAAGGGGCGGAAACGGTGAGGAAAGTGGCAGCGGAAGGGCCCATGAAAATCATCAGGTAGTGGTCAAAGCTATTTACAAAGAACTCGGTAAGCGAACACTAAAAAACTGCCCATAGTGGTTTCCTGTGTGTTGCAGTTTCGTCAGTAATTATGGGTGGAGTCTTTGAAACTGAACCTATTGTGTCGTCCTCAGTAGGCTTCATTGCAAGCTCATTTACAGACCATCTACTGAAGTAATAAGGCGCAGGTTAATAAGAGGAACACTGTCAGAAATAGCATGAAGTTGTTTGCGAACCCATTGGCCTGACTGTTGGGTAACGATAAGATGTAGGATCCACATCTAACTTGGGCTAACCTGTGGACAGTGCCAGAAGTTGAAGGATGATAGAGAGAGTTTAATGGGTGGGGCAAGGCATAGGATGGAGAGCAAGAATACACAGAAATTGAACGCTGTCATTTGACAAGAAAGTGAGTGCGACAATAAAAAAATCAACGAAAAGCAACCTTCCAATAAAGAACGGACTTTGAATAAAACACCGCTGGTAGGCTTTTATATAGTCGGGAAGGGAAGGAAATTTCAATCAATAAGTACGGCGGATAAAAAGTGATGTTTACAGTCACAGTGGATTTTGGGGTATATTCTTGTAGTTGGCATCCACTTTTGGGTCCTACACCCTATCGTTACCACTGTCGCGATCGTCGACGTCCAGGGCTGTACAGAGGACGGCCTGTCAGCATGCACGAATGTATTTTAAGTTTACCTACTGAATTACCTTCAACATCCCTTCAGACATTGTTCATCTTCTAATGCAAAATAGTGTCAAAACCACTGGAGATTAATGCGCCTGGAGTGGCCGATGAGTCGCACCGCTTGCGTACAGGTCCCTCAGCACCCTGAAGACCATAAGAAGAAGGGTCATAGTGGTCCGATCCTTGGTCTTGAATGGTACTAAGTTATTCTGCCAGTCGGCATCCCTCGAGAGCACGACAGTTAGTAATTGGTGAAAAGTGTTTGATTGCTTGGAGCGAAGAAGCAAAGCTGTAAATCCCAGTTGGGTGGATCCAGCTGAAGTCGCCTTTGGATAAAACTGGTCGCAGTGACAGCAATGACATATGCCCTCGTCTAAAGTGTCACACACGTGTTCGACTACAGTCTAGGGTTCACCGCGACGCGAAGCAGCGCGACTTACGCATGTCTACTACTGCAGTGACGGAGCCCGCCTGAGTGGCCGTACATGACGCAGACTCGGCCACTGATTCATTTCTCCCTGATGGCATAAAGCGTGAGTTGTTAGGTGTTAAAATAGTTTAAAGTAAGACTTCTCATCGTTAAGCCCACATGAGTAGTTGCAGATGTATCACAGCTGATTGAGCTCTGACAAAAAACACGTCAGGCATTGCTGACAACGAATGGACGTGCAGTCCATTTGGGGACAGTGGGATTGAACACGGAATCCCCGAGGGCATCCCGACGCAGAAAACTGCCTCTGGCGACTTGAAAGGCTAGACATCACTCAATCCACTGGTGTGCTCTGCACGCGCAAGGTTTCCTGACTGGTACCGAGACAAGGCAAATCATACTTCCGATCTTTGAAAAGGCGAATACCTGATACGAAACCGTCCTCACTTGTGGTATGAAGCGTTAGGAACCGTAATTATACCCGCCTAAAATTAAAAATAAGTCAAATTATAAAAACGTAAGTTTTTGACTTCTAGCTTTGACCCACCGACAGCGAGCAGCCGAACTTGTCATTTTTTGTTTGTCCCCACCCCTAGTGATGTGTATCCGTCTAATAAATTTTATGGCGATTAAATAGCTTGAGATACTGTGATCCGCGATTTTATAAATTCCGCGGAATTTAAAAGCTTTACATGCCCGAAGCTTCGCAGGCTATAGGGCAGAAAAGTGTTGGCCCTGAACACCAGTCTCCGGTCGATTATTTACACCCTCAGCTATGCAGCCCTGAGTCTCCATTTCAGGTCAGAAATTAGTGATTCCACTTTTTATCTCTGGAGTTTATGGGGTTTAGGAGCGCAACGGCAGAGGACTGAAGATCGACTGCAAATAAATCATCCGCCATCCTATTGGCGTGTTTAGGAACAATCCATTCAAATTTGTTTGACAACCGCTTAGTTTAAACAGTTGGGCATCATATGATATACATTTAAATGTATTTTGACTGATCAGTCTATTCATCGGGAATGTAAACACCTCTTGATGTTTTCAAAACTTGGCGCAAATTGTCAAAACCATCGCCCAATACGGTTCAAAGGAAACAAGCACACGGATGCAGTCGACTTTTTGATTAACGTGCAAATTCAGTTGCCGTAATATATGTACACTGTGTGTTACCAATATCTACAGTAAAAGCCCATCATAGGACCTTGAAAATTCCGTCGTTGCCAGAAAGTGGTAACTTTTAGTAGAGATGGAAAGCTGTCTAATGAGAGCATGCCTCAAGAAACACTTGGCTGCAAAACAATGAACTCGCGTGTTAACTGTCTGTGCTCAGCCGCGATGACCGTCATAACCTGAGTACTCATGCACAGTCGTATTCAAGGAATCAAGAAGTTTTGGTTGGTCATGAAATATGGACCCTCCACATAACAGGTGACCTAAATTCCGGGAGGATTAAGGTCAGTTTTGGGATTAGGGTTAAAATTAAGGCAAGGGTGGCAGGTGCCTCTCCTGAAATTTATCAAAAGGCCGCCCGCAATACAGGGGGGCCAATATTTCCGTGTCAGACCGAAGTTTTTGGTCAACCCATTTCCCACTCAATGAGTGAGTACTTAAAATGTTAATGAGTGACCTCTTTGTCTTTCCGACATTTAGTAGATGCTGGCTGTTTCTGATCATACGCACTCTCGGGGGGAATTTACGCACATCATTTGCTAGGTTTGCCTTTCAGACTGGGTCTTTTGCATATAAATGCAGGTGTGGCGTTTTGCTGTAATGAAAGTGCCGATCAGTCGTAGACGGCGGATGAGGTCACGGTAAGACTGAAAGATGACGCCACGAGAAACTACGATAGGCCTGCGCTTTTTGGAGGGCTGGACACATCCGCAATATGCTCGGGTTGAGAAACAGGGTCTGAACTTCGTCTTTTTCATCTGTGGGCTTTGGTGCGATTGACCGGGGGGGCTCCCAAAGTGGACAGTGCAGGCATGTCAGACCTAAAATGAGGCCATGCTTGCATGACTCACGGCTTGCGCCGGCGGAAGTCCAGTTCAGCCACCTGCTGCGGCATGCAAATGCGCCAAACAGCCCTTGTGCCTACCCTCACTCTCCAGTCATCATAACTTCAGCTTAAATGCAAGCGTGGTGGGAGTGTGGGCGGAGCGTGCAGGTGATCTTTCATTTGCAAACTGACGAAAAACGAGTCGTTTGTCTAGAAGCTGGTTGCTGTGGCTGCATCTTACTGAGGCCCCTATACGATCACCTAAACGTTTGCGGCATCGGGCGCGTTATGGAGAAGACCAACACGTTCATGGCGAGTACAAGTGGGGGAGAGGGTGGCTTTGGTGGTCTGCCACTGCGCCTAGTTTAACTTTGTACATTCGGGCTTCCTTCTCTTGTTAGAAAATAACGCGAATAGGAGGAGGGCACAAGGTCGGCGCTGGAAAATTCCTGCGGAATTTATCTCACAAGGTAGAGAGGGGTTTTCTTCGATCACGATGACCAAACCAACGCCCGACGTCATGTTATGGGAAAGTAGTTGAAAACATCCTATCATGTCATAAACAGATGAATATTAGCTACAAAGATTAATTCGTTTATACAGAAGAACCTGCAGTTGAAATAAACGACTGCAGCCCGACTGAATAAGGAAATGAACATAATCGTTTAGAGCATGGCAGCCACTACTCAAGGCTACATTCCTCCTTTTTCGTTAACTGACTGACCTAAGGGGATTTTATGGTTGAATATAGCATATGTTACCTCTTTTTTCTTTCTGTTTTGCTGGAAATACGTCGAGCCAATCAGCGTGAGAGAGTGGACTCTGCCCCCAGCTTATCGGCAGTCGTATAGCTCATTGGCACACAAGAACAAAAGTCCAGTCTACGGTATATATTAGCATAGGAAAACAGAATGAATTCCTAAAAATCGGGTAGTTCAATAGTGAAGAGCAAAATTTCGCTATCGACTGTGATTTTGATAAAATTGTGTCCAGTAAACTGGTTATTGTTCCATGCAGAACTAAAGAGCACAGTGTTCCCGCCAAATCCCAGTTGTGGCACTGGTTAAACACCTCGAAAAGTATTCAACCATGGGCACAATACCTGAGACTACTAGATGCCATGATAAGTTATTCAACAAAAGCACTGCTAGGGGTCGAGCGGAACATCGCTGATTAGAAATGCTGATCTGGAGGCGGATACCATTAAATGGAGACCCAGTGAAGGCCTAACGATGTTCTGAATGCCCGAGTTCGCCCCTGGTAGTTTTTACACTGTCTTTCCATCTGAGCACTGCGAGTGCGGGAGGACTGAGTGCGGTAGATACTGCGCAACTATGTTCCCACTTTAAACTAATTCACGCGCAAGACACCGTCCTACGCCGACTGCGTGGGGCGCACGGTGGACGTCGTACCTTACGACGGCCAAATCGTCGCGCCCTGAGCAGAGAATCACAGTGGAAACTGACCCAGAACCATACTTTGCTCATTAAAAATGCCTAGAAGTGTCACTGACGCCAAAGAGCAGCAGATAAGCTAAAATTTCACTGAGGGTGGTTCGCATGTTTCGAAGGTTGAGCCAGAAACTGTGCTGTAAATGCGGGCAAACTCATTGCTGAGTACTTGGGATAGAATAAGTAGGTTGTGAAGTCAGTCGTATTCCTCGATCGTAGATACACGCGAAAAGGAAAGTTCCGGAAGCAGTTGAGGCGAAGAACCGATCGTTAGAAAGGAAGATTTCATTCTCCCTACGTTTCGCATCCACTCAACAACCTGGCAATAAATGCAGTAACAGACAGCAGCAGTAGACGCAAAGAGCGTGGAGTATTCGAAGGAGGCAGCAGTCACGCAAGCCTATGCCCACTAAAATTAACCGCGCGAATCCATTGCAGATGCTCGTATTTGGTGCGAAATTTTCCTGGCATGATTGTATCCCTGGTGGTGATGATTGGCTTAATGATTATTTGACAATCTGACTCACCAGTACTGTCGCCGAGTATAATCGCTAAGGAAGGAGAGAGAAATTCCTTGCGTTTATTACTGACTCGTGGGTGACACCACCTACCATATTGTCATTTTCCGCGAGAAATTCAACCTCGCCGTGTTTACGCATGAAACTGGGTCTCGTCGAGCAAGCAGTGACTTGATAGTTGGCGTCACTGCCTCTTACTGGTGATGCGCGTCGTGCATCTGCGTGCGAAGTAGTCCGTCTGTTTCTCCGACAGGGTTATATCGTTCACAACTGTGCCTTATTCGCGACAGGAAGTCTTTCGGCTTCACCAGAGTTGGCTTCAAGCTCTGTGTAGTCGAAACGCCGAGTGACTTGCGAAGACGATCGACGACTTATGAGACGTTTTAGATGCACTGGAGCGTACGACAAAAGTTGGATCTAGTACGTTTATGTCTCTCGTCTCGTCTTCGCGCACCACAGGCTGACGAAGTCATGTGGGGTTAGATAGTCTCTCTGACCCCCCTTCGAAGGTATTGTAACTCGGCTGCGTTGTGCTTGCGTTAACTTCAGCCCTAACATGACCGCTTTTTTGGTTGACTGGGTAGTTGTTGCTTGTCTGAACACTTCAAACCTACACACTGACGGCGTTTGAGGCAGACATTCAGGAAATCCAGGTGACTACTCTCCTCTTGGTTCATCGCAAATTTTGCATTGAAGAAGTAGGTTTTGAGATGCTAGTTGAATGTCAGCACTTGATCCGGTTTGATGACGACGAAGGCGTTACCCGAATTCCGAGCCAAGAATTTCCGTCTGGAGCGTTGAATGATCGGCGACTCCGGCCGGCTCAAGGCAGCCTCCTCAACGAATCCAAAAACCAGTGAATCCACCGACGCGCCTCTCGCCAGTTCGTTGCACTTCTTTCTGAAAGAGTTGGAAAATATGGGCGTCTCCGACGCTATTCTCGGTGTCTTTGCATTTACCTTAAGACGATAATCCTATAGTCTCGACTGTCAGATCCTTGGAAATAAAAGTAGAGAGAGAGAGAGAGATGAGACATCAAAGGATAACGTTTTACCGTTTGGCAGGAAACTTGACACCCAAAGTTCCTCCAAAAATCTAGGTTGATGAACTGACTGTGGTGTTACTCAGTAGCTCGGAGCTTGAGACGCCGAAATAGCTACTCAAGAATTTCATAACTTGTAATGTCCTTGAGTGATGTGTCGGACTCGAGGGAAGTGGCTTCTTCGTACACGAATCGGGTCGTGCTCATTTCTTAATTCCTCACCATGGGTCGGTCGATCGGAGAAGTCAAATACCATTTCTCCATCAAAAATCGCCACACCGTTTTCAAGTTTTTGACATTTATAAGGGGTTTAGTTCACGTAAGAGAGAGAATTGACAATTATCCGGTGTGAATCGTAAAATTCCCACAAACAGAATTCCTACCCCAACGACTGAATCCTCTTCTTCTGGTCTGGGCGGCGCTTGAATTCTGGTGACTTCCACGTAAATGCGACAAACCAATGCTTTCAATAACATAAAATTTTAGTGTGATACTCTCTAAATGAAAGAATATACTGCTACGTCTTAGAACCAGATAAAACATTCAGAATAAAAACATGTCATTGGCAGTCTTCATTATACATAAAACTAAGATCTTAAACATCCAAAATTGGTATGCGGGACAGATCTATTCTGCTTAACGACAGAGCTTGACTCCACGTGTGACGAACTATAACTGAAAACTTGTGGCACGCTCCTTAACTCCGATCGCATTCCCTATTACGTTTACCGTTATTTAATTTTTTGCCTCTGAAGTGAATCATCAGCAACCTAGTGATAACACATTAATTCGAGCTTTATAGACATTTCTGCTGGTCATTACTAGTGGATTCAAGTAGCAGCGGATCTGCCAGTCTTATTTATGTTTGATTTAGGGCTTGAACGCGTGTTCGAGTGGTCTGATGAAAAACCATTAGGTCAAGAAATCGTCATTTCACCTTTAGAGCGCATTAAATTTTGTGTCTCATATAGTTCCGACAACCGGCAGGACAACGGGTCCGCGGTTCAGTAGGTAGAGTGCTGGACTACAGACAAACGGAACGAGATTTCGAACCACCGGGGCCCCCAAACCCGGAGTTGGCCGAGGCTGGATGACGATGGCCACCATAGTCACCCCTGCCTTTGTCCGGAATCTCCTTCTGCGACACCCAATTAAAAAGGGTTGTCAGCCAACGTCAACCACCTATTTACAGGAAGGACAAAACAATGTCGATTTTTTTCAGGCATGCTCATATTTTTGCCGTTGTGCCCATTTGCTCCACGAGTGACGACGACAACCTAGAAAGCCCGAGTCGGAGACTTGCGAAATAAAATTTGCTGACTTTCACTAAAGGCTCATTTCTTTCAAATACGTGTGCATAAGTGGGGCAGGTTACAAAAGCAGAACTTGCATTTGCGTGCAAACACCTTTCCAGGCTCCGTCGGCAAAACTGGAAGCGAAAGGACCGCGGTAAAAGGCTCTCCAGGTCGGGAAGAGACAACCGCATACCTAGCTGGCTTCTGACCTATCTCAGGAAAGGATTACCTCTCGTGAGTTCATATGCGTTGCTTCCTGACTGCTTGTCAAAAATGACTACCTAAATAGTATTACTCCCTTCCAGCGTTTTTTTGTCGCCCTCATAAATTCAATTATATTTTGTGAAAAACATGGACAAAAGTATTCTTTCTTATACTAAGTTTGCAGCAGATCGCGTCTTTTTCAAATTTTACACTCAAAGGAAGCGTATCTTTTGCTTATAAAGAAGCTTTTCGATTTCGGATTAATTTTGAACCCCAACTGATATTGCGCTTGAATTTTGAGTTTCCAATCTACAAGCTGTACGTTTCCTGTTATAAAAATTATGAATCTCTCTATGGTTCAAAGAAGATACTACACAATCTCACGCATTTCGAAATGACTATTAATCATTTTCCGTAATCAGCAAGAAAGTCGGTTGTTTTCATCTACAATACAACGTAGTTGTGGACACGTAGGACGTTGTTTGGCTGAATTAGTGAGACGTACATTAGGTGATGTATCACGCGAAACGTTAGGCAAAAATCTGAACCGCGTTTCCGACTATGACAGTGAAGAATCCCTCATCACGGGGCCGGTTTTTTGAATGCCTTCTTTTCGCCGCATGCAGAAATCATACTCAGTGAAAAATCGACCACGCAAGTAGTATAAAATTTTCCATGGCTTTACGATCTCCTTATAAACTGAAATACATTTTTTAGAAAACATGAACAAAAGTGTCCATTCTTGTACTGGTTTAGTAGTAATTTGCATCGTCTTCAATTTCCATACTTGAAAATAGGGTCGTCTGCGGTTTCGTAGAGTTTGCAATCATGGTATTTTTAAAACCGTGAAATGTCTATCAAAACATCGTCTTATCTGCACGTTTGTTAGTGCTGCTCATGAAGTATGCGACATAATCTGCAGCCGTTACAAAATATCACGGTTCCTATTTACTGTCTTCATAATCTTCTTGCATGAAAATATGCGGATTGTATTGTTGCAACCCTAGACACTCGTGCAACCGCAGATCAAGTTCAAAAAGTTGATCGAGTAGCATTACGGACAAAGAGATGGAATACTAGAATGGTCATTTCTGGTTCATTAGCCGGGATAAGTGAATTCAGTTGCGCAATAGGTCAGTGCTCCTCCACCAGTTGTTCAAATATCCACTGAATCGAAACAACCGAATCGGGCAGCAAGTTCTTCCTTAAGCACGGAATCCCTGCTGCAGTAACGATAGGCCTAATGGATGATTCGAAATGCAGCTTTGTTTCGTAGAAGACAGCTTTGTAATAACAGAGAATTTCGAAGTTGAGAAACTACATCAGAGGGAGAATAATGTCGTCTCAGATAAACAGTTCACTCGAGAAGAGGCAGCAGGAGACAAACTATAATTTTCGGTTGGGAATATACAAAAGCTGAGTGACGGTAGTTTCATATAAAGTGTTTATCAAAAAGGACCTAATTCCGAGATCTCCCCAAATTACGAAAACAATAATCTTGCAGCCTTCAAGGGAAATTGTCCAAAATGTCCTCTATGAAGCCTGTCGTTACTGCAGCAAAGATTGTGCGCTAAAGGAAGAGCTTGCTGCCTGCTTCGGTTGTTTCGCTTCAGTGGATATTCGATAAACTGGTAGAGAAGCACTCACCGATCGCCCAACGGAACTCACTCACCCCGGCTAATAAGCCAGAAATGGCCATTCTAGTATTGCACCTCATTGCAAGGAACTTCTGCAGCGATCACCCGAAAAGTAAACCGGTTTGAATAAGTGGATGGTAGAAAGGTCGGTATGCGGGTCGGGCGATCAGTAATCAGGAAGCAAGCTCGGTAAAGGACATAAAGCTATCGAAACGTAATATGTAGGCACCATTTGGTAAAAAATCGCAGAGGTGCACACGAATCCTTGCGAGAAGCACAGGTAGACTTAAATATGACCGGGCAGTCAAACATTTCTTAGTCAAAATGATGAAATTTAGTGCTATTCAGGTCATACATTATTAAATTACATGTGAAAGAAACAAAGGCCACATACGGCACAACTAACGTAAGTGCTCCAAATGCCGACAGCACTCTTTGATGCACTTAGAAGGTCTATAAAGAACAGAATAGCACACATGCCGGCACAAGTCTTCGTTGATTTTTGTATAAGAATCCACATTCCTTGTGGCAAGTTGCTGAATAGTCTTCAGTTTTCCAGCGCAGACCGAGTTTTTCAGCACAACTCAAAGAAAAAAAGCCTAGAGGTGTAAGGTCACGTAAACGAGGAGGATACTATATAGAACCATCTTTGTGAGGAGTGCTCATCAAGACAGTCGCGCGCGACAGTGCTGTAATGGGCTGATATAGCTTTTTTTGCAATTGCTTTTTGAGAGTTTCCAAGTTTTTATGAGACTCGTCTTGTGGACTTTCGCGGACTATGGGCAAAAGTAACTTCAACAATCTGATTGCTTTCAAAGTTGCGAACAGAATTTGGTCTTCCAGCCCCTGGAAGACTTCCGTACAAACTTGCTGATTTAAAGCGGTGAATGAGACTGACTATCGTGTCTCTTTTTAGTGTTTGATTAAGCTTTTCATGAAATCTTCTGCGTGTCTCACTCTCGTTGTCTTTTTGCAATGAAGACACGTTCTTCAGTCGTCAGCCGTTGGTAATTAGTCTCTGCCATTCACGCGGCACGATTTTCCATTCGAAACAGTACCACATAACTGCAAAACTCTAATAAACAAGTCAATCAAACTGACAGGGATGAGATGTGTTCCCATCAACTGGTTCGGTTAACAGTGGTCGCCTACCAAGCACTCGATCGGTCGATCGTCTGAATAACTGCTACTAAACCTAAGAATAAACATGCGTTGACTGGCCGGTTACTCCTGACTAGCTTTGTTTTAGACAAAAAGGGCATGTCGATTTCTCAACACAATTATGCCTTGTAAAAGTATGCAGGCTCCTGGAAAACCCGTAAAATAGCAGACGAGGATGTGTTCTCCTAGGAGAGGAAATGCACTTTTCCCACTAGAAACGATCCAGACTTCCTAGATAGCGTAAAATTATCAGAAAACCTTGGTAATTATGAACGAATAGAGTCAGAAATCAAGAATGAAAGAGCCACGTTATTTTTGACATTGCCACACAGGGAGGCAAAAGCATTAAATACCCTGAAAACTGGCAAAAACATAATCATTCACCTCGCGAACAAAGAAAACTCAAATACGTTTCAAACAGTATAGAATACACCAAAAAGATACTGTCAATGCGAGCGGATAAATTAACTAATAAAGTTCTTATTAAAGACCCCCATAACAGAGGCTTTATCATTTAATACAATGCTGTAACTGCTTAAAACGAAGAAACTATCATCAGGGAATAATAACGAATCCCTAAAACAAACCGAGTCAATTAACGCAATGATCAACCCTCACCCTAGAATCCATAAAACTGGCGTGTCACGCTAAATAACAGAAACGTTAATCGGCGAACCCAAATAAAAGGTGAATGGTCACTTATGAATTAACTCCACCCACTGAAAAAATTGTAAAACTTAAATTGCGAATTCTGTAGGATTTCTAAATAACTCACGAGGAATCACAATCGCGTCAGATTTCAAATATCAGCCAACCTCTGTACAGTCGCTGGGCAATCAAGCACGTGCAGTTCTGCACCAATGTCATAGCCTCCGTTTTTTATTAATGTTAAATACCCACCATAACCTAGTCACTGCCATTAAAATATTAACAATTTACACTTTATAATCTTATCTCTGCCTGCGTCAACTCTAGTATGTAAGTTTTATTTTACAGCTCGAACAAAACTTCTCCCTTGAGATGCGGATCCCATCATTTCTGTGACTCATAGTGGTGGTAATTTCTGACTGGTGAACCTTGTGGGTCAAATCAAATCAAATCAGTATATTTGGAGTAAATGAGAGAAGCCCTTGAAAACTCAAGCATAAGCATAAGTTTGCATGAGAAGCAATTAAATTACAAAGATTTACAGGTGAGTTCGACATGCGAAATGCATAAAAGTGATGGTGAACTAGGAGTGTTAAAAAGCTGGCGAATTTACCAAATAACAGCAAATAACACACTGACTGCACTTGCTTGCAATAGTTCCAGCAGTTTCGAATCCAATGTAAACAAAACGACTGATTGAAATCAAGATAGTAGTGTGTTGATGGTTATAACAGATGTATTAAATGAAGTTTGGGGAGTTCTGACTGATCTTTATCATGCGAGCATACAGATAGCTCTTAAACACAACCTACGTCGGTACAGAACTTCACTACGGAATAACTCTGCGAGAAAAATAAGGTACGTTGGTTGATGCGGCACAGTTCTTTTTTAAGTTGGCAATCATGACATCGAAGATTCGTCTTTGGCGCTATTTGGAAATGATGTTCCCAATCCACATCAAGGTCAAATCGCCGTAGCAACTGAAACGTTAACATAAATTCACCTCTGTCTTAGTTATAGTGGAGGGGGTATAAGGTTAAGGCGGCCAGGCGCTGTTCGTACGTCAATTTTTTGAGTTCAGGAACAAACTTTGTAGCAATTCGTTGTACATCTTCAAGAATATCTCTGTATTTCCGAAGTTACGGCCACAATGCCTGTACAGTATATTCTAGGTTTGGTCGCACAAAAGTTCCGTATACCTTGCCGAAGATGTCCACATCCAGCTTTACAAACATTCTACGTACGCATCGTCGAGCTTAAATCGTCTTTAACGAATACTCTAAGGTCCTTTTGCATATTTACGCCTTTAATTGGCCGATTTCTCAAAAAGCAATGTCGCGAGAATAAATTTCTTGCTCGCCTCGCTGACATTATCTGCATTACCACGCATGTGTTGATATCGAATTTTGTGAGCCAGAGCTCGCCCCGTGTCTGCAGCCTTTCTATATCCTGTTGCAATATCTGGAAGTCTCTCTCATCTCTCATCACCCTCCGTAGCTCAAGGTCACTTTCAATGAGTGGTATATCCGACTTCGCTTTATGTACTAGATCACTTACCTAAATAATAAATAGGATCGGTCCGAGAATTGATCCTTGTTGTACTCCACTTTAACAAACGTCCATTTTGGACAGTAGTCATCCACAGTAACCCTTTGTCTAGGATCATTTACGAAATCTTAAGCCAACTTCAGGAGGTCTCCCCTGATGTCTAAGCCTGACATCTTTTGGATGAGGCACTTTTGTGGGATGCAATCAAAGACCTTGCTTAAGTCAACGTTAGTGGCATCATCTGGGTGCCCCTCATCCACTCTCCTTGACAGCAGGTTCATGTCAGACTGACTGGTCTGTAGTTGGTGGGATATAGCTGTGATCCTCCTTTATAAATGGATGCAATATTTGCCCATTACCATGTATCGGAAGTTTGCCAGCTTGAAGAGACTTTCAGGAGATTATACACAGTCGTTCGGCCAATTCTTCAGCTATCTGGCATAGTACACCTGACATCTTATCTAGTCCAGGCGACTAGGCTGAATTCGCCTTCTTTAATTTGGCCACAGCCAACTGCGGTGTAAATAATACTTAATTAATAATTATTTTGGCAGGTTTTGAATAAGTCATTTTGAACCAACTGACAACCTCTGTGCCCAGCTGGAATTCGAACCCATGACAGGAAGAGGAGGCTTTAGTACAACCAAGGCCCTAGCCACCTGAGCTACGAGGCCCACCGGGAGACGCAAGTTTAATCACAAAATCTGCCAAAGCAACTGTTAATTACGTGAGCCTGGTAGCCATCTTGTGGATGCTAAATAGATTACTTTGGAAATCCTGCTTGGGCAGTTAGCTTGCTGTATCAGATTTGTTGGATTCCAGACTTTGCAGTAAGTTGGGCGGGTAACTTGATCCAAATGTGATTAAACTCACGTCTCCCGGTGGGACTTCGTATTTCAGGTAGCTAGAGGGTTAGCTGTAATAACACCTCCCTTTGCTTTCGTGGGTTCGAATCCTACAGAGGCGCCGAATCTTTCACTGTTGGGTCAAAATGAATACTACGTTTATAAGTGGGCTGGTGAGAAACTGTGACTGAGATCTGGGCGGAGCTCGGAAACGCTGTTCTTCCTGGTCACCAAATTATCACTTTCGTAATATTGTTGCCTTCGACAGGTGGTCAGCATTTATCACTTCCATACATTACTGATTTCAGCAGGTGCAGTACTTTTTGCGGATACTTTAAATTTTAGTTGCTTCGCGGGCTGCTGTGGTTATGATTCACAGTTACGTTAGCGTTCGGGTTTTACAGTTAGGATTCAAGGTTTGGGGTTAGGGTTTTGTGTTAGTGTTTATAGGTAGGAATTCATTCGACGCCCACTTCCTACAACTCCTATCTACGGCTTACGTCTGACTGGCCACATCCTTGTGCGGTTCTGTTTCAGCGACCCTGACGGGCCAATCACTCTTTTCTTCGTAGATTTGGTTTTCCTGGTTATCTGCAATGAATTTCTGTACTGCGCGGTGCTTACGCTGAGAGTTAATGCCCACTCAAACAAACTAGCATATTTGCCTTTTAATACCTGACCGAAAAGTGCGACCTGCTTAACTCAGTAGAAGCACACCTACTGATAAAAAGTTCCCTAGACAAGATAAACACACCTACTGATAACAAGTAAGTACGTCGACAGTATCAACGTCCAATGTCTAACTACGGACTGTGAGCTTACCGTCGGGTCGGTGGGAGTGCTGGGTGGCCAAGGACTCAACGGCTGCAAAAGCAACCTTCTCCGTCTGCGAAACTGCACAGATAATCGGCTCCTGTTGACCAACACATTCCACCTCCCATGCGGAAGAAGGCAACCTGGATGCACCCCCTAATGGCGGGGCTGGCACCCGCTGAACTATGCTGATGCCTCAACTGCACCTCTGTACAGGCCGCAGCATCCCCACTGGCAGGCGGTCCGAGCTACGTCTGTCATCATCGACACACGCTCTCAAACCCGCATGTGCACTGGATAATTTCACACATATCATCGCCTGCCTCACGATCGACACAATCACATCGTTCTGTGTCTGGCGGGGAGCTGTGGCAGCCAGCCATCATGACCGGTCTGGCGTCATTGTTCAAGACCTCGCTGCCTCAAGGTCATTCATCCCTTGCAGTGAGCCGTCCCAGACGAGCTGAACTGAAGTCACGCGACCAACAGCTCGGGCATACCTGCGTCCGCGCAGTCGCAGCTGCCCATGTGGCCACTTGAACGCGCCGCCCCCTGCAACCAGTAAAACAAGCCACTGGGACACCATCCCTCGGCAAATGCGACACACGCTGACTGGACACCACTTAAGCTTGGCCCACGAGCCTACAAAAGCGGCTGCCACCATTATCTCAGGGACTCTCAGGCCTGACTGGACGCAGTCAACGCCAGCCCCGGCTTCGCCAGTGGCCACTGCCGCCTGAGAGGACAACACCGGGTTCTGTGCACAATAAACCCCTCATTCTGATGCTTTCTGTCTTCTCCTTACGACTTAGGATTCTACCTGCTGGTTGTAGCGCTCAGAGCACTCATTCTCACTGTTGTGCCGCTACAATGCTATCATTCGGAGGTGAGATCGAGAGGACGTGTTGATAACAAAGGCGATGTGTGTCGCCGATGGCAGGACGGGTCACCGCCTTGTCATCTCCAAGACAAGGTTTCGACTGCAATTGCGCAGAATAAACCAAACGTAAGCAAACACCAGCTTAGATTTCGGCGCTCAGTTGGCCCAGTGTCAGGAAGAACTATAGGCCATGGACAATAACGCCACCGTGGAGACACAGTGGCGCTAACTGAGGACCGCCTCCCACCCCATCGTCCTGGACGTTCTCGATCGTTCACGACGCCAACATCAGGAGTGGTTTGAAGAAAACGACGAAGAAATCCACCATCTCTTCGCCAAGATAAATCGCTACACGAGCTTGCGAAAAACGTGAAACAGACGGCAAAAGAGTAGCCTCATTTAAATGTCATCGTTTGGTACAGCGAGAGATGCAGGACACCTGGACGGACAGCAAGGCCCAAGAAATCCAAGGGTACGCGGGGCAAAGCGAAACAAGGAACGTCTTCGTCGCTATCAAAGCATTCTACGGCACATGAACAAAAGGAACCCCGCCGCTACTCAACTCCGAAGAAACAACACTTCTAGTGGAGAAATCGCAGATTCTGAAGCGTTGGTCATAGCACTTCCGAACAGTCGTCTACCGTCCATCCATAATCTCCGACGTCGGCATCGACCGATTCCTTCAAGTAAAAACAAAAAATGACCTGGAGTTCCTGTCTACCTTCCCAGAAACAATCAGACCCGTAGACCAACTGTCCAGCTGGAAAGCACCGGCATCTGAGGAGATTTCGGTTGAAGTCTACAGACATGGCAGCTCCGGCTGATAGACAAACTCATATCGGAGATGTAGAGGAAAGAACAAGTCCCTCAGGACTTCAAGGACACGACCAACGCTCTTTTCAGGAAGCGGGAAGGAAATCGGCAAATCTGCGGCAATCACTAAAGTATTTCCTTCCTCAGCATTGAGGGAAAAGTATTCGTCCGCGTCCTAGTCAATCGCCTGAACATCCACTTGAAAAAGGACTTCTTCTGGAAAGCCAGTGTGGAGAAGGAACTGAGGAAGACACTTCTTACTTATGTGAGAGGTGCCTACGCTGTGTGATGTTGGAGGTGTTCAGGTGTGGATCAGGTATTGATGGAGGGAAAGGTGGTGATGCGAGGTAGTCTATGGTTAGTTGCGGCAAATTTTCATGCTGCAGGGGGCATGCGACCGAGTAGGCCCACATGGTGGCTGAATGTTCGAGCGCAATATGGACAGTTGAGACGATGGTGTCTTGTGAATGTAGTGCTGCAGGCACCGTGGAAAACCATGATGATGTTCGACAGTCCTTAGAGATTTGCGCTCATGGTTAGCCAGCCCCATTACAGGATAATGACTCTCATCACGGACGGCAGGGCAGTCCCAGAAGCATTCGAAATGACCAGTTAGGTGAAGCAAGGCTGCGTATTTCCTCCCAAACTCTTCAGCCTCATGTTCCCAAACATGCTGCCGGACGCCTATCGTGAGGAGATCCCCGGGATCTGTACCATCCACAGGACCAACAGTCATCTTCTCGGTAGCCGGTGCATGGAAATCCCAGCGCGTTTATCCACGACTTCTGTGAAAAGCCTGCTCTTTGCAGCCGACGGTGCGTTTAACGTCGTGACAGAATTGGATACGCAACGGAACATGAATCCCTTGGCCTGCGGTTGAGCAAACTTTGGGCTGACCATCAGCACGGACAAAACGGTGGTCATGCACCAATCAGCGTCAGAGGAGGAACACACCACGCCCTTTATCATCGGGAATGAAACACGATTCGCATCCATGGACAGGTTTGCCTATCTAGGCAGCACCATATTAAACAAAACCAAGATAGACGACAAAGCGGCCAACTGGGTTATCAAAGCCCGTCAGATTTTCGGTCGTCTTCAGGCCTTCGCTCGGAACCGCCACGAACTACAGCTAAACACGGAATTCAAGATGTACAGGGTGGTAGTCCTGTCAAGATTATTATACGGGACGGGGACATGGACCGTATACGTCAATCAAGCCAGGAAACTCAATCATTTCCCCCTCAGCTGTCTTCAGCGAATACTAAAGCTGAGATAGCAGAGCAAGGATGCGGACATGGAAAGTCGAGGGACGAACCGAAATCCCCAGCATCTACGCCATGCTGTGGCAATTGCAAGGGAGAGGCCACCTTGTGAAATTGCATGACGAGCGGTTATCCAAGCGATTCTTTTACGAGGACACTATTACGGGTGCTCCCGAGAACAACAACAACAGCGATGCTACAAAGACAGGATGAGGACCTACCTTAAAGATTTAAAAATCGATCCGGCGACATGGATGGATATCCTTCAAGGCCCACAGACCTGGAGAGAAGTAGTGAAGACCGGAACAGCAGTCTAAGGGAGCTGTCAAAGAACGACTCGCAAGTCTCAAGCTCCTCCGAATAACAACGCTAACACCAAAGCCCTTTCAAAATACCCATGCTGCCCACGAACATTCCATGAACGGATCGACTTCGTCAAGCATATCCGGACCTAATGCAAAAACGCGACGGCTCCACCTACTGTCTCCGCAAAAGCCTCAACCGTTACTTCCTCCCCAAGTCCCTCGACGTCAACCACTATCACCGCCACCGGTACTCGCATTTCCGAAGTCCCTTCAACCAGAGACAGCTTGACCATCGTTCCCGACGATATCTACCGTATGCTGCACAGCAAAGTGGGAGCAGACACGAGGACTTGTGTGTGAATTACTTTGTAGCAGCTGTAGACTCACAACATCTACCGCACTCTCCCCTTCCCCGCCTGAGCGCGGTGTCAAGACATAGTTAAGAAGACCGAAGGCGGGAGAGGGCGCAGGTGGCTGGCACAGCCGGACCAGAAACCACGTGTACCACCACACCCCCTGTTCCATAACAAACACTTGACCATCACCAACCGCATAATTAGCAACGTGGACTCGATTTCAACCTATTGTAAGATAAATTTGGCCTCAACCCTTGCCCAATCGTCAGCCTCTACACTGAAATAGATTTCAGGTGTCCCTGAAAACCACAGATTCCATGATTAGAAGTAGCAAGCTATTCATAGAAGCTGAGGTGGCCAAGACTATTAGGGTACGCAAGACCCAACTTTATGCTTACCCCCAACAGTAGTTTCTGCGGTCATGCCTTGCCCTTTTTCAGAGTTCGCATAGTATTGGTGTCCAGTGATCGCACTACTACATTGGGGCGTTCCGTTTTGCCTTACAGGCCCTGTCCGATACGCTCGCAGGCTGTCCAACAATGAGAGAATATAAAAATCTAGAAATAGCGCCATTAATGACGACGACGGCGGCCAGAGTGGCCGCTTCTGAATTGGTTCCCATCCTCAGCCAGTCATGGTTCAACCTGAGATCAGGACTGAAAATCAAACTAACGTCTAACTGGAAAGACGTTAGCAACAAAGAGGATAGAGATTGGAGTGACGAGTTCTGGCCTATTTTTTTGAGGCTGCCAGCCATGCCCCTCTCCCCGACCGGCCTGGGAGTTTAACACAGTATGTTCTCCTCCACGACTAAATTGGCAAAGTGGCACTTCCAGGTGACATTGCGCATTCCATGTAAGACGCGTGCCGGAGCGCAGCTAGCAAGCGGCGAATTCGCGAACATGTACTCCGCGGTTTACAAAAAAAAACACGTCGACACAATTGCATGAAGCAAGGTTTAAGTATATGCCCCGGGGCAAGAAAATGCCAACTGTTATTAAGCAAATTCACCGGCGTTTTAACACTCCTGCTTTACTGGCGGACGTACGCATTCCATCTTCCATTACGCCGAGTATTTTTCTTCTACCTGACTGCTCGCCGCGCCGAACTTTCTTTTAAATTGAGCCTCCCTCGTACTAGAGAATTACGTGTGGGGCGAGCAGAACAACTAAACAATGAAGACATCTCAGCGGCATCGATTCCTCTGGGCGGTACAGGTCAGCGAGGGTCGAATTCGTCAGCATTGCAATATCACGGACTTAAAATCTAGCAGCACTTCCTGAGGCATATAGTTCAGTACGGAAGTGGAAAATAAGCGAACGGTACTCTCGACGAACTCACCCCCTAAAAATGTTATCGCATAAAGCTTTGTATTCAGGAAGGGGGTAGACACGTAGCATAGAGCTTCCGCGACCAATATTCAGCCAGCCGCCAAGGCAGTTGTATATGGGCGCTTTATCGGTGCTTCCGAAGGTACTGATGCCGACAGGAAGCCATTTTTACTGAATTGTAATACCTTTGGCGGGGAACCAGAGGTGAACGGCCACCTGGGACAACAGTCTCGCTGGGCAAATGCGAAACAGATCAGAACCAGAATGGAAGGCGCCTTCGTAAGTAGATTTATCGGAAGCGGTCAGCTGCCTCACACCGCTCGGAACCGGGATTTTCCGCACAGTCAACCATCCAGAGCCGAGTGATGGACTTAGAAGACGTGCTGGGCTGGTTTTTCGGGTACAGCGCAGTTGCGGGCAAGGCAGCCCAGTAGGACAAGCAGATTTCTCCGAGCTTGGATGGTCGAACACGCATCAGGAGGGGTGAGACGCTCACAAGTTGCGGCCGCGCCCCAAAGATCGCAGCTTCCGCGAAAGGTTACAACCGGGAAGACCACGAGTTTCTTGAGCCGTGGTTCACCAGGCCGCAGTTTGTCGACAAACACAACGACCTCTTCCTACCTATATACGCACTTGGTTCTCGCTGTGAAAATAACTAGTCAGGTAGGGAGTGCTTCTTCCGATGACAGCCCAGGTAGGCAGACTGGCGAGCAATTGGCACGTCAACAAAACATGTCTAAGATGTGGGCGACTGCATAATTCATTTGCCGAACAGGGGCACATATAATGAACGCAATTATCTACTGCTGTCTTTGATAGTAAGCTCGAGAGCGGAATCAAAGCAACGGGCTAATAAAGGCCTCGCTCCACAAGGGCACAGAACCTTCCCTACTGCTACTATCGGCACGATCATTGCCGCAGTCCCCTACTACCATTACCACTGTTGCAACCACTCATATTACAGTACATATTATTCAGACGCGTCGCAAGGACAGCGGCCTCATTGAATCCCAAACAGTGTTGTGCGTAATACAACCAGGATGGATTTCAATATTCTTTTGTTATAAATATAAAATAAAACGATCTATAGGACGATATGTACACGCACACACACGAATCAGAGACAGAAGGGGGGGGGGAGATTGGGACGGCGTGTCAGAATGGATACCGATCAGACAGGAGCTAGTGCTCGTCCACAATGTGCTGCATGATGACATTGCGTTCATAGCTTGTGAAGGCACAGATTGGGCAGACGATCTGGGGTCCTCGGGGAAGGGCGCGGTTGCCTACAGTGGGTGAGATGACTGGCGAGTTAAATGAAGTCTGAGACCACGAGTGCGGCGGTGGTAGCGACCGTGGTGAAGCGAGGCGAAATCCTGATGGCTGCACTGTTGGAAACCAAGCAGGCCGTTTCAGAGCCTCCTGCAGAGCGTGCGTCGGTGCAGTTGACTCCGAAGCTCGAGAAATGGGGCCGATGGCTGGAGAGGATGTTACAACGACGGTGACGGGAAAGGAGGGGGTGACCGATGACGTTGATGGTGTCGACAGGGAGGCGGCGGAACTCAATCCTGGCGGCAGCGGCACGGTGCGAAGTATGCGCACAGCGGTGGAAGTCGAAGACTGCTTTAAAAACGAGTGTGGGAGTGTAAAACGGCTGAAGCTAAGTCAACATTCGGAGTAATTCCATAAGTTCAGTGTGAAGTTATCTATTCGATAAAAACTAAAACTAAAAGACCCTCAGAAAACCTAACAAAAAGACAGTGTCATCAGTGAGGTACATATGCGGGATATGTAGCGTCGCCTGGCCAGGTAGGTGTGAGCAAAAGCCAAAGATACCCACAAAAAATCATACCTGGGGGCACAGTTAGAAGGAAGAAACAAATAGACGAGGTGTGGCGCGAGCTACGATTACATGTTAAAGTGCAGTTTTTCGACATGTACAGTGAGTGACCGATCTCATGAAATGTTGGTCGAAATTCCGAAATGCCTTTTCGATTAGGAAGGATTACTTAGGTAGGGTTGTAATACTGATTACCTTGCGACATAATTCTATAGTATTTCGGACTCGGCAGGATGTATGCTTTTAAATGCACGTCCACTCAATCTCCTGTAGAAAGCGTGCTCGTCCAAAAGAAACTACTTAAGTAGTATGCATTTTTCACATCCATTTTCGACGGTCTTATAAATTCAAATATATTTCATAAAAACATGAACAAAAGTATCTCTTCTTTCATTCGTTTGATAGAGAATCATGGCATCTTCATATTTTATGCTCGAAGAGGGAGTATAATTGGGTTTTGAAAAAGTTTTCTAATTCCCGAACGGCCATCGCACTAGCGCCTAGTGATTTCGGCCTACAAGGTGCATGCGTTCCGCATAAGGGAAATCACATATTCTTCTATGCCTTTAAAAAGATGCCATGTTGAGTCCATAAAATTTTGTAATGGATGCGGACTATGTTGTAAATTTCATGAGGAGCAGTGGTAGACGGACAGGTGCTACACTGTATGACTAGAAATGGCACGGTCTAAAGAAAGCTCATAATTAGAAACTTTTTTAAAACCTAATTACAGCCCTTCTTCGAGCATGAAATATAAAGGCGACGTGGTTCTCTATTAAACGACTGAAAGAAGAAATATTTTTGTTCATGATTTCTATAAAATATATTTGAATTTATAAGACCGTCGAAAATGGATGTGAAAAATGCATGCTATTTAAATAGTCCTTTTTTACCGAGCACGATTTCTGCAGGAGATTGAAAAGGCGTGCATTTAAAAGCCGACATCCTGCCGAGTCCGAAAAACTATAGGATTATGCCGCAAGATAATCAGTATCCCAACCCTACCTAAGTAATCCTTCCTAATCGAAAAGGCACTTCAGAATTTTGGCTAACATTTCATAAGATCGGTCGCTCACTGTAGGACCCGAACCTACGCATATTTAATCAGTGCACCTCCTCAAACGACATTGATGTTCTTTCCTCATCTGTCCTTTTCATGATATCATTTTCTACCCTTTCATTGATCGAGGAAGGGGATGCACTCAAATCGACAAGGGTATGGTAGGTACCCTCAGAGAAAACTGTAGTTAACCAGAACCCTAACGCTAACTGTGGCTAAACCTGCAATGGGTAACCCTAACCCTTAACCCTCTTTGGGGAGAACTCAAACGTAACCGTGATCTTAACTCAAGCCTTTAAACCCCAACCCTAGTCCCAACTCCTAACCTCAATCCCAACTCTAGCCTTAAAACAATAACTCTACACCTCAATTCTAGCCTCAACCCCAAATGCAGACCATAACTCAAGCCTGACAACCCTAGGCCTGAGAATAACCAAACTCCTAACACTAACTCTAACCGTAGCCCTAATCGTATTCGTGAGCCCGATACAGGCAACTTTAATGTCAATAACGCTAATGAAGGTCAAAATTCACAAGCTGCATAATCCCTACCACGACCGGTTGCCAGACAAACCGTCACGAACCACACCTACCCAGATTAGTGGGTAACTTTTTGAACAACCATCTAGGGGACTGCATACCCTACCCTCGCCTTTTCAAAGCCAATAATAACTCACAGCATTGTCCACTAAGTTCTGTTGCTGCCTCTTTGCAGCCTCGATGAAGGATGCGAATTCGGAAGACGAGGTATTCGATGGCGGCTGTCCCAACCGCGGAGCGTTCGCAGATGACCCAACCTGTCAGAAGAATACGATGAAATAGTTCAATATTTTCTATGCGCAGCGGTGCGCCATTAATGAAATATAAATCGAAGGCGAACGCCTACCAGACGATATATTGGAGGCATGGTCGCGTCAGCCGTACTCGTCTATAAGACATAAAAGCATCATTAAATATTATCAATAAAACAATGCCTGCTTATAACGTTTGAGTAGACTTTTGTGATCAACCAAACAAAAATTACAGCCGTAGACTGAGAAGATGACGAAGGAGGAAGGCGAGGGCGGAGGGCGAACACGACCGGCTTAGGGGCTATTGGCGGAAGAGGTGTGAGTGGATTATTTGGGAAGGGCTGGGCTCTAGCCGGCGGGAGCGGTACTTGAAGGAAGAAACGGTGACGGCCTCTCAGTGAGGACAATGGTTGCGGAGCGCATTGGCTGCTTGCAACACTATTATCGGAATTAGACGCAGGCCGAGGGCGGAAGGGCTGTGAAGTTGGAGGCGCGGTCTTTGTGCGGGTCAGATCGAGGAGATTAGAAGGTCTGAGGAATAAAAGAAAAACTTCTGCATCTGATGTCATCCGCGATGAACAAATATTGTTGGATAATGTCTACGAGAATACAGTCAAGAGCAGTTGGTATTAAGAAGGGATCAGGACTCTAGGGGAGAAAACGCTTAGAGGTCTCGAACTCTCCCTCATAAAGCAGTAGAGTTGTTCAGTGCAATTCCTATCCCCGGGCAAAGGATACAGGGACCAATACGGAAAAGAAGCTGGAAAAGTCGGCAAAAATATATAGTCGGACATAACCGCTTCAGGCATTTTCTGGAGCCGTACATAGACTGGGCTGTACTAGCAGTGAACAAGGGAAATAGCGACTCAATAAAAATATTCACGTTCTTTTCAACACTAGGTGTCTACATCGGTTAAGGGTCTTGAGAGAATGACAGTCGCAAACGAACCCATAGGTGCATTACATTACTTTTACATCTTGTCATGAAACCAGAAAACATTAATAATGCAGCCGTTGACCTAACCCATGAAACATGACTGGGGAAATCAAAACAACCAATTATGGGCGACGGTTTCCGCAATATCTTTGTATTTATTTGACCACTCTGTTGTGCATGAACAATCTTAGAACGGAGCCTGAGAGTAAACATACAGCGAAGAGGGTCACAATATAAAAAGGAAAATGAGTTCATTCATTTGCAAAAGAATTATCAATAAGTTTCAAGGAAGTGGAAAAGCCGATCGAATGTCCCAATTTTTACCTAGAGCTTAAAAAAGGCAAAGTGCGCAGGCATTGGCCAGTGATTTGTCTAATTAAGGCGTTTTTTAAAAAGGTAACTTGGAAGAGAAAGTTTTTTAAATTGATCTAAGGCATATTCGCTGCCAACTTCCGTTGTGGTCGGAGGGATCGTACCTGACAATCCTATTCAAAACTATTAGTCACTGACAGGTCCGTCAATATGTGACCTTGTGACGTCCCCATCGGCGAAATTAAAAACCTGTTCGCCTTAATCAATCACATCTCAAACAATGCAAAACGGAAAAAATACGGCCAGTTCCCGTGAAACCGAGCTTGAATCTCTACTCAAACTGTAGGTTGTTGGCTACAAGTACATTACAAGTATTCGTGACAAATGTCAGTGCACATTTCACTAAATAACTATTTCTGGACATCATTTTACTTGTGTTGTTTTATTTACTCGGGCTTTCCCATGAACAGGTTTTCGGTTAATCAAAAACCTAAGTTTCCGGAATCTTCCGCTTTTCTAAAAAAGGTTAGTATTTCTAAACAATGTAGCATGAATTTCAATAGTTCTTTTATGTTTTCAATGTGCAAAAAGTTGCTCATTACTAATTCAAAGCCTTGGGGCAAGTTGTTAGTGCTGGTTCGTAATTGATTAGCATTCCTTCATAAATTTCGGGGGCCTTTCATGAGATAGGTCGCATACTGTAAGCTCTTCAGTGATGTGTCAATTGCGGAAAATGAAAAAATATGTTAATTGACAAGAAGTGCATGAAGTAAATACTAACTGAACATAATAAGAACACTTGATGGACGGTAGGTTCCTGTAGGCGTAGACGGACGTTACCGGTTGAAGTCAGCGACGGGAAAACTAAATATAAAGTCAGCAAGCTTCGTTGTATGGACAAGTCTGCGATTGTGTTCTATACCTACTGAAGTCATCCCCTCGCGCCCGGTGGAAAAACATTTAAAGAAATCGACCAACGGTTCATAGCCCTGAGTGCGTACTGAAAACGCATGACTTACGTTCTAAAGGTCTCCTCAAGGACCTTCCTGAGTATAAGCGGCTCAGATGGTGCTGGTGGGACGTTACGCCCAGTCTCCTGACTCGATACCAAACAAGGCTGCATGTAGCCCGTCAGGGCGGAAATGGCGCGAGTGTAGCGAAGGGAGAAGGAAGATGCCAGCGGGGAGACATCGGTGACGGGTAGGAGGTGGTTGGCCAATTGGGTGGGCAAACTGAACCTGGCTTCGGGGTTGGGGCAGAGGAGGTAGACGGCCATGCTGTGCGCATTAATGGCCCGGGCCGGGTCCGAGGAGAGTTGTTGTAGAATGACGGCCCTCCTAGCGCTTTCGTCCTCTGCCTGTGCCACTTGACAAACCAGGTGGCGTTGGTTGCGGTCGGTAGTATCGCCACAGTTCCAGCACCGGACCGAGACACAGGCATCGGAGGAATGGAAGTTCTGAATCCCATGATTCCTGTTTAGCGGTGAAAGGCAGGGGAAACAAAGAAGCAAAATGAGAGGGTCTGGGGTCCTCTGAGGGAGGCCTGCTTCGATTATGCTGGGACAGCCACTACTCTCTAACTCAAAGGAAGACAGCACATGTGAACTATTATACATCTGCACACAGACGATCAACAGACTCAAGGGGTTACTGAAATGAGGTTTCCTGGAAGGGGTGCAACATTGTAGGCCCGTTTTAAATGACGACCTCATTGGTAGTCGCTTGTCCATCTGCCTGGCCTCCTACGGCATGCGGACTCAAGCATATGGCGGAAATAATTATGAACTATTTTGACACCGATCTAGAAGTGCCGTTTGGCATTTAAGTCGCAATCTACGTAGGAAGCAAAACATTTATATTTTGCATGAAACATCAAAAACAACAATGGCTTTTAGTTACTCCCAACGACGTCTTAAACACAGGCCTGTTGGCTGTGTAGATGGCATTGGCGCAAAGGTACACGGCGTAGCAGTGCTGACGCTTTCAACAGAAAACCCGGTTTCGCTCTACAGTCAAAACCAAAGGAAACTGCCAAAGGAGGTAGTCACTGAAGTTCTCAGTTCGCAAAGCAGCTCACAGAATGCCTGGATTCACCCAGCCACACCATAGTGACTGGATCAACGACAGTACCCTGTAATTGTCTGCCCAGACAGCTTGAGTAAGGTCCCGCAACGATGACACAAAAAGTAACGACTCGGTTAGAGAAGAAAATAGCTGAACTGACGATGCGACTCCTGTGGAGTATGTCTCGATCGTCGGTGACACTCGAAACCATCTGCTAACTCAGTTGTAATTCACCTGCATGGAGGGACTCTGTTCGCGGCGCCGGCAGCCTAACTGCCGGTGGCTCGCGAACGCACCTTCAGCGTCTTCTGAAATTCGATGGTAATGCAATTACTATTCCATTCTCCTCAATAGTGCAGTTCTATCTTCCTCCATTCCATGTCCCCTCGTGTGACCCGCCCTACCGTGAATAAGTCACCCACGTAATAATGAGACCGTGCAGCAAGGCACCCAGGGAGGAAAGTAACTCCACAGAGGTCTATAAACCTCGTGCCGACCTCCTGTCACCCAGACTAAGCACACATAGGGAGATAAGATCGTCCATCCTTATACGTATCCTCAATAAGGGATAAAAGACATCAGTCGCATAAATGTTTTTGTAAAGATTGTTTAATACCGTCATTCTCGGGCGGTTTCAATGCGTGCGTGACTCTAGGACGATGTCCAACCAAGCTTGGGCTTCGGACTCGACGCGGATGCTCTGACCAAACACTCACATTATGATGCATTCTCAAACTCAATCATAGATATCAGCAACTGATTGTAGTCTGCTTTCTTACGTTAGCTACAGGGTTCGATTCCGTTTGTCGTGACTTCCTGCGCAAGATAGTGGAGAAGGGAGGCGTTCCGACAAAAAACCGCTATGACAGGGGCCTGTTATCGTTCCACCGCCGCTCGATTTCTAATGTGACGATCTCTCCCGATTGTTCGATATTTGTTCTGAAGGTCGACAAGGCCCTGTCGCATATCCTCTTAAGCTACTTGATTGACTGGATCTTTTGGAGGCTTCTACGCGATCCTGACGAAGTCGAATTTGCCCAAGGACGCTGGCTGACCGGTCTAGATTACGTTGACAATACCACTCTGAGAACGAACCCTAGAAGAACGTACACTGACACACTGACTCCGTCAAAACGAGACAGCTTGCACTAGGAGCGAAGTCGATAGGATGCCTCGAATCATTCAGAAAAGGGAGCAGATGGTTCGAGTGAGTTTTCCTCCGTCCTCCCAGGATACAATACAGCTGCTCTGAATTCGATGTCATCTTCCCACGGACGGCGGCGATGGGCTCAATGCAAAACTTGGCTCGACAATGTTAGTCGGGACATGAAGGTGGTTCTTGGACTTTCGGTTTTCGTTGTCAAGGAAAGGACTAGACTGCCCAGTCCGCTGTCACTGATGGTCGCGCGTGGCGAAGCACCAATGCCATCAGTTAGATCAGGCAGGACGAAAGTCGTATCAAGAAGTAAGGGTTGCGGAATAAACTTCAATAGCAACAAGGGAGAATGAGAGGTCTGTTTATGGCTAATTGGCCGACAGCAGTTCTTCAACCCCAAGCCCGAGTCAACGCATGATGACCAGAGAATCTAGATTCGAATCCCCGGTCGTTTAAACCTGGGGTTGGGATATTATTGACTGTGCACAGTTAATAAACCCTGAATGGTCGTCTTAATATACATTGCCTTTGTCGGTATCCATTCTACATTGTCACTGGTCGCCATATGATTAACAGCGAAGGCTCTAGGAAGAGATCCAAGGCATGACGTGGCAAACATGTTTTGTAATGCAGCTAGGGCGGTGAACGACTCTCAGGCACTAAGGAGAGGTTTTCTTCTATAGCTGGCTAGGTTCTGTTTTTCAATGTTAGTAGCTTTCATGGACAAACGAGTGTAAGGCCTACACTTTACAAATATTTCGTCCTCGAGGATGGGCTTAACTAAAAACGTGAAAGACCGAATGAGTGATGATTGTACATATAAACATATATATATTTTTCAGAACTTATTCAGTACAGGGCATGGAGTTAGGTCTCCGGAACATGAAATTTTTAGGGTCAGACCCGAAATTTTAACGAACATTTGACTCGAAGACAATCAACTACTGTGGAATAACTACGTAATGTCCATTCTACAAACAAGTGGTACTACGTGTAGTAGTAACTGTACATGGCAAACGTGCTATACCGTACTCCCGACAGAGGAACTAACTAAAAGCCCAGACACGTGTTTCGCCGACATTCTGCCTCTGCGTGGGGTTCGGCTCTTCAGTGGGTCCCCCAGCGTTCCCTATGCGATTTCTGGTATATGACCTCCAGAGAAGAATCAAGCGACTAATTTCAGAAATTATTCAGTACTGGGGGACTAAAAAGCCGAACCCCTCGCAGCCGTGTCACGCAGCGGCAGAATGTCGGCGAAACACGTATTCGGGCCTTTAGTTAATGCCTATGTCGGGAGTACGGTATAATACGTTTGCCACATATAGGTATATGTATATATATTCGCATATGTTAAGCCAGTAAAAGACATACTTCGACATGTGTGCCTGAATGCCATGCGCAGCGGCAAAATACATGGAGCAGACGGGGCATGAATATTTCACGGAGGCAGCACCACCGCAACGCAGGAGTTTGCGTGACACAATCCGGTGGGTGCGTGCCACGTCGACTGGCGCGGAGAATGGGGGAGCCTGCGAGGACTGGTTCAGGCTTACCAACAACCAGTGACCATGCTCCAGATGGTGACTTAGTGAGAAAAAAGAGTCCGCCACGAAGGGACAGCCGCAACGCACGCAGGTGGACTCATGGGCTACCCCCAAGTGCTTTGGACGCCAAGCGAGGTGACGCACCTCTGGCGTGGACAGACAGAAAGCGAGTGTGCGCAGGACTTTGTCTTCTCTGACTCGCGGGAAAGTGTCGTGGTAATCTTGTATCTTGGGGTTGTTGTCCGCATCGCTGGGGTCTTTGTGTTGTCCCATCTTCGTTCTAAGTCCTGCCAACTTCCGATATGGGGTGCGATGGGAGGTAGTCTCGGAGTGTGCACGAAATTGTTCACCAACGAGGCTCCGACCTTCAAAAACCGAAATATGGAACGAGCAAGCGTGCTTAACATGAAGGAATGGGCAGCAGTGCATGTCAAAATCTTGTAGTATTCTAGTTTTATGTCCCTTGGCAGATTGAACGGTGGGAGTATATAACTGACCGGAAGAGAAGACTACTATTCAAACTCCTTTGCCACAAGCCACTGTCGCACCAGGCGACGACGAATTATCCAAGTGATATATTCTAAACGCCGGATAAATCTAACAACCCCAGAACTTTAACGAAATAGAGATAAGAAATGAAAGAACAAGGATTTCGGCATAGAAGAAATAGACATTCGGATGCTAGAAACAAATGCAAAGTAGGAACCGAAAGGTATTGCATTAGTGAATAAAATATAAAATCCGCGAAGCATTTGGTCATGCAGACACAGATATCTACTTGGGTTACTTAAACCTTGGCTAATTTTAACCAACAGAGGTGACCTACAAGTTTGACAAACCTGCATTCTGTAATTTCGAATGGCCACAAAGTGGCGTTTTTCCCCTACCAGGCTTCGTATACATCCCTCCGCGTGTGTCATTGTTGCATGCGTTAGCGCTATAATCTTCATATCCAACAAGGATTTAATTATTACATACCTTCGTGATTAGGGGAGTGGTTTCTAGAGAGGTGTACGGTCAGTCACAACAGATGAGAGGAACTTGGCGCAAAAAGGAAGGGAAAGGATGAGGAATATCGAGAGTAGTAGAGACGATGAGAGAAATAAACGACACTGTAAGGTACCTATTGATGCGAGGAAACGGCAAGAGGGTCGAATGACGGGCGGCCGGCGTGAATCTACGTCCACGTCCATGGTATCATCCTCAAGGGCGGAATCTGATGAGACGAGGGGTCGTCGCGGGATGATTTTACGCAAGACAAGATTAAAAGAGTGCAAAAATGGGTAGGGTATGTCCAGGACGGGGCGAAGACTGGTTGGAGGGTCCGAACCGAGGAGTCTGTGCAAATCCTCTATAGGGAAAATTGGTCCTGGTGGTACAGAAGGGGCATGTGGCACCTCAGTTGGAGAAGTGTTAGAATAGCCGGCTTTGGGAAGGAACGGGGTCGAGCTAGGGGCAATGCTTTCACCAGTAAACGCAAACTGCGAGTGGGCCATCTTTGTGGGCGGCTCAAGCGGCTCAACAACGCCAGAAGTTGCAGTCGTCGATCTTGCGTGTCTTCGTTTCCTTTTAAGGGGTTGCTGAACCGTCGGCGAGACTAGAATAAGAGGTGACCAAGCATCGCGAGAAGATTTTAGAGGTTGGGTAGAAGTTGATGCCGTCGAAATACACCATTCTAGGGCCGGTGCATGCGGTGCCAACTCTGCTACCTCCACCGGGGCTAACATCGTAACAGTCTCCAGGGCCTCCTGTATGAAAACGGTTGCCGCGTGAATTACTGTGGACGTCTCAACAACTACTTTCGGATGCTCCACAGGTGGGTAGGAGACGGTGGTGGGGAGTGGACATGTCTCCTCCATTGGTAGTCGGTCTTCATGTACAGTATTAACGAGTATGAGCGGCCTGTCAAAGTCCTCGGGGGCAGGATGGAAGCGTTTTGGGGCGATCGGCAGGAAGGACATGGGCGCAGTGGTGGCTTTGTCGGTAGTCAAGCGCCGAGTAGGAGGGAAAATTGGGGTCGTTGGTTCTTTCGCCGGCAGTCGTGTTATCTTCTGTATTCGTTTGATGGGCTGCACAAGGCAGAGACAAATAAAGATGCAAGATTAGAACATTTTTCGAGAAACACAATGTGCCTCCCCAGACCCACCCTCTTATTTACTCCTTTTTGGGCCAAACGAACGGCCGCAGACTGAACGACGAACTCCCTTCTTGCGCGAGATACATGGACTTCGGTACCCCGGTACGCTTCATAATGGACGCACTGATTCGAACAAAAGGGTGGTTCTGGGTGAGATCACTTGAGAGCAAATGGCGAGTATCAGACATGAAAATGTCATGGTTATCGAGGCATGCACTTCCCTTTTGACGTTTTATTAACTGTTTGAGAGTAAAAAATCTATAAACCAGGAAGCTTTTGTCGCGGAACGGAGTCGAACTCCGGACCTCCTTAACATCAGCTGAGTTCTCCGCCGCCAGGGCTACCAGAGCGCCGCCACTAGTTATAAGGAAATAAATATGTGCAAAGAGACGTCCAATGTAGCTTAGGCAGAATTGAGGAAAACCACCGGGAAGCTCAGGTTGTAAAGCGCTCGACCACACCTTAAGGGGCGGCCGTCTGATTTCGTCTTAGGACAAACACTTCCTGGTTTATGAAGTTTCACTCACCAAACAGCCCGCAAAACATTTAAAAGGAAATTTGGACCAAAGTAATTGTGCCTGTTATCGGAGGCACAGAAGGGTGGCGGAGAGGCTTTTAGGACGACCGGATATGTGCATTAGGAAATAGATGAACAGGTGAAGGAACTACATTTCGGATGAAACTACCTGTCCGGCTGGCGGAGCTGATTTTTTTCCACGGATACACAAGTGTTAGAAGATCGTACTGAAACGTGTGCTGAGCACTATGGAGGTAGTGCGACACCCGAAACTGTGTGCAAAAGCCTAGCTCACTCAGTTCCAGGAGGCTATGGAGCATGGCATCAGCAAAAAAGGACAAGTGAAAGTGCCTCCAAGGAACAGACGGGACGAACACTGCAGATTGCCAAGAGTGTCCTACAAGATTCGGACCAGAATACAAGACCTCCAATGGTAGAGGGGACGCTCACCGATCGTGTTACGGTCACTAGGGAGGGCTGGTCACAAAATAAGCAGGCGCTCACGTTTGACGAAAAACAGTCGAGAACTGTCAGGCGTAAATGAGCACCAGTCTGACAAATAGAATACTCGAAAACCCTCCACATTACTAAATTGGTTCTATCCGCCACCTAGCACAATCCGGGAGCCTGAAACTGATGAACCTGTGGGGTGTGTGGTTCAGCAACGCCCATATATTCACGGCTTAAGCGGAATATTGTTCGGGTCCGAGTTGGACCCGTGGAGTAAATGTCGGACCAACAACAGCAACAGCCTATTCGTACATAAGCCTTAGATCTTATGGATAAAGATTCAGTTCTGGTGAATTTCTAATAATACATTAGGCACTCCGCGCCCTTCGAGGCAACTGAAATGAGCTTAAATGAGCAAATACTGGAAAACAACTGTGATTGAACAGGGATTTATGTCCAGTGATGGTACAGACATATTATCGATCGAGTCAATGTTGTTTCGATAGATTTATCAGAAAAGTAGGGTGGGGGCAGAAGTGACTTCTGTCGAGACTACTTTTACAAGCATATTCCAGTTCCACCGTCGCGAACAATGACGTCTACTGTGTGTCGCACGTAGTTAGCGCAAGACGGTGACCTACACGGAACCTGCTGCAAACTCTCCTCTCTCACCAACCTAGCTCCGATGGTAAGACAATGCCTAGACAACTGAGGGCGGGCTCCGACGCATTGACTGACAAAGTTAAACAATCCGTCTGCAGGTGCTACACACGACCTGGTCCCCGAAACAATGTACCAGGCTTTTACATAAAAATAACCTCGGAACCGGCATCAGTGAGAGGGCTATAATGGCCACACTAAGGGGCCATTGATTTTTCAGAGGGGCCGAGTTATGCCGTCAGCGGCCTTCAAAGACAATTTTTAGTTCGCCATGATAAATTTAAGCGTTTCAGATGTATATTAGTGCGGAATGCGCTGACAAGACGTGTCGACCTCACGCTCTTCCTCCCACACGCACTTGTTGACTGTCCAAGCCTGTCAATCAGGTGCACTGAGATTGGGAGCAGTGGCTCACTTGACATGAGGCCTACGTCTAGGCGCGCCACTGTACTCCTCCGATGTACGGAAGCAGTTGTGGGTTCGCCCGCACCCCGTTTTGATCCAGCACAGACCGTTGTGGGGGTCAAAAAGCATATAATACATGGCTCGTACGCTTAAGTATCGCCTACTTGCAACTGTCAGGCAGATTATACCTCTACTCCATTCCATGGATTACGTTATCCGATTCAGTCTTTAAAATCAAATGTAGCTGTGCCAAAGGCTAAAACAGAGGCACTGGATGCTTTTACCAGCAAAGTGCCTGGGTACGCGCAGCGGTGAATCCCAGGGTGCTAATATGAGGTTTTAGGAACAAACTTGTCATCAAGCTGCCGTTTTGACTGACAGGTGTTGAAAATCAAGTCAAAGTCATTAGTAGGTTTTCATTGCAGAAGTCGTCTTTCAACATATACAACGCATAGTGTTTAGCAAGTATTAACTAAGTTTGTTATGCTGGTAATAAGTTCAACCTTGTCAACGTAAATAAAGCACACCAAAAAATTACTGAGCGCAGTTGGCCGCATTGTGTAATTCACAGTTGGGGGCGAAAACAGACAGCCAGATTATATTCTTTGACGTCCTTGGGCACTTGTGAGCAAGTGCAGGACTGCAAACTATAGCGTCCAGAAAATCCATCCGAGCAAACACCGAAAAACAACAATAACAGCCCTGTCTCACAAGGGTCAATATGTCTATAAAATCGATAAGAGTTCGGACGGGCTGCAGCACACTAGCCGACAAGAGCCGACCGAATACACTTCTGCGACTTCCTCAAGTCCAAAAGACACTCGGGCACTGCACAAACAATGAAGTAGCTAGGAGTCGGAAGGACCACCAAAAGAAGCGGTCCACCGACGCTGTAACTCTTAAGGGCAGGTTTAGCCCATAGACCCCACGTTGTCAACCTTCTGAAACTAAAAAAAAACTGTCTACAACGAGTGTCGCAATAATGGCAGCTGCAAACAGTCCGGAAAGAGACGGATATGAACCGCACTAACTCGTGCGAGCATTTACTGACGTCGCGAAAACTGAACCGCAACCCTAAAACCGCAAAGCAAACTGAAAACTGACTACTACTTTGACTTTTGAGGTGCAACTATTAGAGGAGTTCAGTTCGAAGATTAAGACATGAATTTCCGATACAAGTTCAGTAGGCCGAGACATCGGTTCCCCTCAATATTACCTGCTCCCAGCCAATTACTACCGCAGACGACCCAGCTGTTGGTAACGTCAGCGTGTAGATAGATATCTTTATTTTCCCCCAAGCGTATGCCTCAGAATTCATAGTAGGCCGGGGCATCGTACCCGCACTCTGGTCTCTGAGCTAAACAAAGTGTGATTGCAGACAAAACAAAAACAGTCTTGGATAAAATAAAACACATGCATCAACTGACCAACTCATTAGTGTCCATACAAACACATGGGGTGGCCGGGAGAAAGGCATCGGCGGAGGGAACGGGTCCTGAGCAAGTAGGAACACGTACTGGTTGCGTGGTTGGGACGGGGGATGAAGGGAGAGTGACTGATGTGCGCAAGTTCGGAAGCCGCAGCTGTAACGAAATTAATTACTTGCAGTTTGATTATGGAAAGAGAGCTTCACAAGAGAAGAGGAATGGAGCGAGAAGAAGGACTTACTAAGTGGGCTGGACGGTCACAACCCGTCGGTGCCGACAGGTCAGGTGAGGAGGAAAGACGTGGAGCTGTGGGCGTATTCGTCGACAGGGGAATGCTATGGATGAGGGGTGTCTTGCTAATGAGGATGGTCGACCCGCGGGGCCAAACTTGAGCCGTACTAATAGGAGCGGACAGAATGACATTGTAGGGCAGTCGTATTGTTTCGGAGGTTGGGCGCGCCGTGGACGTAAAAATGGCAGGGGACCGGGTGTGGACAGAAGTCGAGGAGGACAATGACGTTGATTCTCTTTGTTGACAAGAACCAACAAAGGCATTCCAAACTAGTGGCCTCGGGGAGGGTGGCACCGAGACTGCACCAGACGAGGCGTGTCCTACGTCAGTGGTTGACACAACACTGGGACCAGGACAGGTATTTATGAGCACAGGAGTCCCGCGACCGATTATTGGAGGCCCCTGATGAATTGTCTGGTGGGACTGGTTATAAAAAGGTCGAGTAATGAGCAGACCCACAGGTCTGGGCGTTCCTTGCCTTAGTGCGGCGATCTGTGGGATGGGAGTTGCGGCATGACTGGCGCACAGGGGACCAGTATGAACGCCAGTACGTGAGAGCATGGAGGACGGCTGCAACATCGGTGTTTCAGCCGAAATGGATTGAGTCTGCCCCTTCCGAAAGCGAATAGAGAAAAACACCTTAGGGTACAACTCGTGTACACAGGCACGGTGATTATTTATAACAACTCCAAAATAGCCTGACCCAAAGACCTTACCTATCGTTTACACTGCAAAAACTTTCCGTTCGAGTGGAATCGCCGGGAGATAGTTTCAAAGTTGGTGAGCTTATGGTCAACCAAGTAATTAGCTGACACGCGTCAGTGTGCATCTACCACCATTAAATACAAACAGGAGGTAAAACGCGCACCCTTAGGATTAGGTGATCAGTCGTCATATTACGCTTACAATGAGCACGGGCGGGTGCTGCGTACAGTGTTAAGGACGCACAGTAAGGAGGCGCCACCTCCCCGATCTTTTTGGAGTTCCTCCCTGTTAACCTCTCAATGAAAAGTCGACGTAGAAATATCACCGACAACAGCAGCTACTACAGGTAAACAAGCACAAATTTGGGATTCCTAAAAAATTAGCAGTGTCTATGAGATGCGTTAGGCAAAACTCATGCACAAAAGTATTTCTTCGGGTAGAACTGGATAGCGTGCGATTACAACTGCAAATTGAACACACTTCAGACGTGGCTGCAAGGACAGGTGAGGTGGGAGATAGAATGAAAGCCATAACAGTTGCACCAGCGTAGCTCACGGCCATCAGCAAATCAATTGGCGAGTAAAAATAGTTTGTGCGTTAGTTAGAACAGCGCTCCAAACTCTAGACAACCACTTTATGCATTTTTAAAATCCCGGACCCTGCCAGCATTGGCAAAAGTTTTCTAAGCAAGTTTTTCTGTGACCCAGGTAACTAAATTACGTGCCTCTAAGCTTTTACGTTATTGTTGATACCGTTATGATTAGCTATCTCTATGCGTATTTGAACGTATGGATACGTTCAAGAGTGCTTAAGGACAGGTCAAGGAGTCATATAACCCTGATGGCATTCTAATCGCCCAGGACTAGCCCGGTCATGTACTAGTGTTGCGATTAACTGGATTTTTTTCAGCAGTCCTAGCGGACACCATCCACACGGGAACAGTAGGTTGACGCGCCTACTCGGGCGAGTTGATGGCGTTGTAGCCCGAGGCGATTTAAGTCGCCAGACAGAGGCCCAAATTCAAGACAAAGTGCGTGCATGCATCCTGTATGCGTGCGTACGCGCAAAGGGATCCTCCAGGCGTGACGCGCGAGATGTACTCGGGTGAGCATCGAGGAGAGGGTCTAGCAGAAAAGCTCCTTTCCTCGCAGAGATCGAGCACTGTCAGATAGTCAGGTTAATAGCCCTGCACTAGCCCGCAATTCAAACGGGCCAGCAGATGTCTAGTC
>CACRXP010000546.1:236162-261612 GCA_902702965.1 Spirometra erinaceieuropaei
CCAGGCGTGATGGTGTGTTTAAAAAGCTCAGCATTAAAAGTAGTCGAATTTCCTGCGGAATTGACAATGGCGTGATGTGCAGATGCCGCAGATGGTGTTGTAGAGGACTTATTCAGACTTACAGTAGATGTCATTATCTTGGTGCCGGTTTTTGCCGATTTTAATTTTTCAGTCTTCGCTGCAGGTGTGTGAGTTCTGGCGAAACGAAGCAGCGCCATTTACGGCAGAAGTCTCTAGTTATCTCCCTACTCGACAAGATAAAATCGACTTCTATCATGGAGAATAGGGTAACTAGTTTCGTTGCATTACGGCTAAGCGAGCGATGTCGCTTATCTTGTGTGACACTGAAGCTTAAGCCACAACTTGGTAGGAACAAATGCGCTCCCTCCATAGCAGATAAGTGGCTCGGAATGTTTCGCAGTACGAAATTATGCTTGCGTTTAATTCTCTCCTCAGTTTCCGTACTGATTTCCCCAATAAGTTTAAAATCTTGTTCAATTACTTTTTCAGAAGTGCTGTTTATGTCGCCATAAATCAACTAGTCGACTATTTCGCCGGCTGATGGCCTGCGACGACTAGCAGAGGCGTATTTTTTGACGACTGAAGGGTCAAGAGGTTCTACATGTACTAATGGGATTTGTGAGTTAATGAGATCTGCAGACGGCGAGGAACATACGCTGGCACCCGCAATGTCTTCAGTCACGATTTTAGCACCCAGAGACAGTGGGGAGGCCGCAAGCTTTCGCCTTTTAGCACGTGCTCTGCAAGGCATTACAGACAAGATAAGTTTTTCGTTACAGAAGAAGGATCAAAACTTTGCCAATATGTAAACACAAATTTTCCGACAGTGTTCAAATTCGGTTGCTCGTAAAAGATAAAGGAAATCCGTTTATTCTTGTAAATTACAAGATGGTCAATACGGCCTCCCTGTAGCAACGATTCAGATTTCTATTAATTTTAGTGTTAATCCTCACTGGGTAGCTGCTGGCAGTGGGTTTTCTCGGGAGAACATTCTAGACCGAACACTGTTGTCGTTTTGCCTAAAGGACCAATTAGACGAAATAAAATGCCAGCGGGCAATTTTTGCAAAGTCGTGACTTAACGGCGTGAATTAGAGGCAACGGCGTTTGTACTAAATTTACAAAAATTCTGGGTCGATTAAAGCATTATGAAGCTGAATAGCGTCCATACAACGATTGTCCTTAGTGTCTTACTAGTTTTGATGTAATTCAGTACAATTCAGTATGTATATTAGGGAGATAGGCTGAGCCTTTGAAAGCCCTATTTATAGACATGAACTGAAAAAGCGTACATAGGTTTACGTGGATATACGGGTACATTTTATCAGTTCTTATCTAGTAAATACATGGCCATCATACAAAATGTCGTCAAGTCTTCGTTTAAATATCTCAACGCTTTTCATCAGAGCAAACGAATAAGGTAGTTTGTTCCAATCTCCAATCACCCGGTGAGAAAAAAGCTGGCCCGTACTTCAAGTTTGGCGTAATTTGCCTTAAGTTTAGTCAGTCAGTCAGTGTACTTGAGGGAAATAGACTTACGCCTTTGAACTCCCTACTTGTACATAAAAAAATCGATAATTAGGCGAAAATGTAGAGAAATTACAGCATTAAGTGAATGCAGACATTGATTCACGTATGTCATTGGTCTCATGGCTAAAAAGTCACATAGTCCGCTTGTTGCTGCAGCAAATGTCTGCCAAGCGGACATTTAAATGTCTCCACAGATTCAGACATGACGATCGTCTCGGGCAGGTTATTCCACAGTTCCACGACACGGTTGGAGAAGAAATATTTTCTCACATTCAGTCTACCCTGGGGTACACATAGCTTGAAGGGATGTCCCCGGAGGTTAGTTGTATTGGCGAGTTGAAAACGGTCACCACACCGAAGAGCGCAGTCCAAGCCACGCACGATACGGAAAGCTTGTATCAAGTCTCCGCGCATCTTCGTACAACTCAGAGGAGAGAGATTAAGGTTAGTTAAGTGGATCTCGTATGGAAGTGCACTTTGACATCCTACTAATTTAGTTGCTCGCCTCTGCAGCCTTTCAAACAGACTGTAATCCTGATGCGTCCACGGTCTCCAGGCCTGAATTGCATATTCGAGATGCAGCCTTACAAACGTACCGAAGACTTTGGAGAAGCTGTCTTCATCGAAAACTGCGAATGCCCGCTTGATGGCACATAGCATTAAAGTTGCGGCCTTGGCCGCCTTACAGTCTTGTGCAGAAGGCTTTAGGCTGTCTGCAACCCAGACTCCGAGGTCTTTCTGAGTTTCTGCCTTCCAAACTGGCATTACGTTCAGATGGTATTGCCGCGTACTATGGATCTGATTTCCGGGGCGCAGTATGGTACATCTGTTCAAATTGAAGGACAAGAGCCATCTGCGGGACAGTCGGTCCAATCGACAAAAATCTGCTTGGCAGCATTCTCGGCAGCATTCTGGATGACTTTCCAGATTTTTATTTCATCCGCAAACACGGCACTATCACAGTTCAACCCATTTACACAATCATTGATGAACAAGAGAAAGAGGGTTGGTCCGAACACCGAGCCTTGCGGGACTCCACTCTCAATGAATGTGCGCCTTGATTGCTGTTGTTCTACGCAGGCAATTTGGGAGCGGCCGACGAGGAAATTCTCGATCCATTTGAGAAGTTTGCCGCCCATGCCCATTATTCTCAACGTGTTCAGGAGACGCTGGTGCGAAACACTGTTGAACGCCTTCCCGAAATCAATATAGGCCACATGCACAGTGTGTTTTGCGTCCAGTGCTTTTGTCCAACTTTGCATTATATATAGTAAGTTCGTTACGCACGATCTTCCCCTACGGAAACCATTTTGTGCATTGGACAAGAGGTTGTGGGTTTCCAAATAAGCCATCAACTCCTTTTTTACGGCTTTCTCCATCACTTTGCAGCAGACTAATGTCAGACAGACGGGTCTGTAGTTTGTCGCAAGAGCACGACTACCGCTTTTGTAAAGGAATGTAATATGGACCGTCTTCCAGTCTCTGGGAAGGACTCCAGCATCAAACGAATTCTGGCACAGAAAGGATAGTGGTTTGGCCAGTTGTCTGGCAAGCTCAAAGAGCAGCTTTGCTGAGATCTCGTCTGGACCGGGAGATTTACATTCCTGCAAGATTTTTAGTTCTTTCAAAATCGTTTCTTCTCGAAACACAATATTTTCGATGGTGGGATCTACCATGTTCTCAGCACTAGATGGAATAAAGTTTGTTTCTCTTGTGAAAACGGATTGGAATAAGTGAGAAAAATGCTCAGCTTTATTTGTACTGCCCGATATCTCCAATTTATATCTGTGACCACGGAGAATCGTCAATTATGCTGTTAGGTTTAGATAAACAGTGTGACCATGTTTTCATGTGGTCTGTGTGGGCATGTAGTTAAACCACATAAAGTCCTGGTGCGAAAGTTCCTGCCATCAAGGCAATTTTGCATTTGTTCCCTCCCTCCGTTCATATATAAAAATTTGAAGTCTCTGTCCATCTTCGGTAATAAAATATTGATTTATACTCAATTGAAAGTATGGAAAACTTGTATAAAATATTTGTTTGTTTGTTTTGTGTACGCGAGGTAGTTCTTTACTCTCCGCAGGAATTGAACCCTTTAGATTATTTCCATGGCAAACAACTATACGTTTTTGCTAACTACGTTAAAACGAAGAAAAGGAACTGCTGATCGAGGGTATCCTGATGAACAAACTGATGGCTATGTTATTTGGACTCTTTTTTCTGTCGAATCAGACCTGGCATGCGAGTAGTCAAATATTTAATTTTGTCTAGTTTACGCGGCTAGAGACTGCGGCTGAGTTATGAATCCATCAAATCCTGTGGTTAGAAATACACTTAGTGCTGGCAGTTGACAGACATCAGTGAAGAACTAGCTCAATGACACAGTATTATAACTCATCAGTTGTTAGATCGCTAGACGTTTCCGAACTCCGGAGACATGCATCCGTTTGTTCACAAAACAGGCTGAGGACTCCCGGCCGAAAAATACAGGCTTTGCATTTCAATGTAGATCTGGAACAAGACGTCAGAAGCGTCTATCATTAGATGCGTGGCACGCCTTTTACAAAAAAGTTGCTCGTTACGCGAACCTGACGGCTGCTTTGCAAAAATAAACAACTTTGGTAACTGTAATGCTGTCGATATTGTGTATTTAAACAATATGACAACAATTTCCTACGCCAAATATCAGAAGTTCCATTACAGTATCTGTAACTGGACGCTAGGGGGAACGCCTCTGACGGCGACCTTTGTTTATAAAGGTTCGAGCAGGGCGAAACGGGTGTCACCAGCTTTCGAGCGAACATATAGTCCACGTGACCAGAACAGGCGACAACCTACAAAGTTTAACACTGTGAACTATTTGACAGTCAATGTAGACCATACAAGGCGACAAGAAAATGGAACGCAAACTAAAGTTAATCACCTGAGCCTATTAAGAAGCTTTCGAATTTCAAACACATCTTCGGATTATTATGCACAAAGATCTAACAGCGCATTTCCCTTATCGAAGGCGGAAAGGCGCTTAATGTCGTCAGCGACATGTCTAGGGTTTGTCCGTCGGTTTAGGTGCCAAAAGTTCCCGGAAATCTCGGTTGACCCTGTCTGGAGGAAGCATTACAAGGTCAGAAACCGTGGGTTTAAAAAGCAACTTTAAACCCTTCACAGAGCTCGGGGACATCTCCAAGCAATGATGCCTTACCAATATCTTTTACTTATCCCTAGGAAAAAACAGCTACTTTTTATTCACAGACACAACAGGGACGAGCTTATTTTAGCCTTCCAGGTATTAAATTGTGTATGCTGTGTTACTAGCCCCTAGCGCTATTTTTAAATAAGATTGTTGTTCAGTCCTCAAATGCATGATGAAAAGTTGACAAAGAAGATATATCGGACAACTCGTCGTTTCACTCCCGGTTAACAGCAGTTTGTGCGAAGACTGAAAGTTTTTTTCCATGATTAAGGCCCAGGTAATCAGCGTTTCAAACAGTGTCCTGAAAATCATCGGCTTATATATTACGGCTTCAATAAGGTGACATCTGAAACGAACCCGCAATCGAACACACGATTCCCCGCGCGAAGGCTATTATATTTCATGCAGATCGCCTACTTATTTCACATAAATGAAAACTAACGACTGTATCTGGTGTTGGCGCAATAGCAGTAGCACGCACGATAATTTACTTGTTCTCCTCTAAAGTGGTCTCGTAAACTTTCCGTGGATAGAACAAAGGCAGCGAAGTGTGAACAAAAATGTACTGGCCTACAAGGCAATGATGAATGCCGACGAGGGGATGCTGGTGAGTTTCATTTATAGGATACTGAGAACTTCAGATCTTTCCGTTCTCCACAGTTAAGTGCACTATATGTTTTTAGACTGAGGGGCTTGGTGTCCAGTCAAAAGTGTGCATGTGGAAAATTATTGTCCAAAAAAGCATTTTAAAGTGCGAAAAACAGTTCTTTTGTAGGTTCTCAGAGCCAAGACTCATAAAAATGATAGAAGTCAGATTTCAAAACAGGTTGCACCTTAGTATTCATCCAGTAAAACCAAATCAATTAGAAAAATCGTTCGCAAAGTTATCCTTGTGACAGTTTAAGTCAAAACTACAATAAAATTTTCAGAACACATGCAAAAGAGCATGAATAAGTTTCCGGTTTTTCTCTAGCATTACGGCTAGAAGAATATCTTGCTTACCAGAGGACCTGAATTTATGTCCCGTCCACTTGTTCCTTTACAAATATTGCGCATATTGAGAGAGAGAGAGGGAGAGAGAGAGGTAACCCCGCTCTGTATCTGTCTACCACAAATCTCATCCCGATGGAAGGAATGTGGCAGTTCGCGTCTCCTTGCCCTCCGCTTTTGCCACGCTGTTTTCCTGTCTGCCTCACACTCCTTGTCGACACGCTGCTGGGATGCGCGAGGCTTGTCACTAACTTCGTGAGTGCTCCAGGCCACTCAACGCTGTCCCCCCTCTGATTGGCTGGCGGACGCGGAGACAACGAAAGGCGCACACCCGCGCTGGGTCTGAGCACCTCGAAGGCGGACACAGACAACAACTTGCCTGGAAAGCGCGCTCGCGGCGACTGATTACACAGCCTTTGTGTACGCTCTTCCTAAACAGTAAAGGTTGTCCAACTCAAACCGTCTTCAATGACTTTTGATTGGGAATCTTTGTCTTGTCGACCACACGACATTCGACAGGAATGAGCCGGGACGATTGGAAGCTGGCGCGGGCTCAGTGACTGGCAAAACTCGACCATTCGTCTATGCGTGCCTTGGACCACCCGTTCCTACATCCAAACATATCGAGCTCTGTGTTGGAATTGCATCATCTGCCAGCAATATTCAACGTCAGATTTAGCGTAGTCTCTCTTTTTTATGTCGACACTCTCATCAGCACATACTAATGGCTGCTATGTGACCGCCTCGATGGGCTCTAGATTGGGCCTCAAGGCACAACGAAATGAGCGTAGGCCGTAAGCCGCTCGGGAACCATATTTCTAATAGAGTTGATATTCCCGATCGCAAGCGACAAACCAACGGACCCATGGCTCCATGACAGAGCATTCAACTCGATGACAACTGATCCGGGGTTTGAATCCCAGGCGCTCCAAACCCAGAGCTTGGTACGACTGGCTGATAATAGCTAATAACCAGAAATATTAATTGCAGTTTCCCTTGTTTTTGTCAGTAAGGCCACTCTGCATAGCAGGCTTTACGCGGAAAATTATCTAGTCTGATATGAGTGAAGGTGCTGTAACGGCCAAAATAGAGTCTAATGTAGTCCGATTTGCTATCCAAATGGGATCTAGCTATTCAGTTAGTTAAAAACTTCTAGATTGTGACTGTTGGCGTATTGTTAAAGGTTCAAATTTTACTGAGTCGTTTATAATGATGAATTAATAGATTAATCTAGGCTGAGTGGATCTATTTCTCTTTTCCTTCATTCCTTCATATACCAGTGGCTTTTCCGGACCAAACCGACACCGGAAGACATTTGGCGCAGCAGCTGGGTGTCTAGCGTATGCAACAAAATGACTCTGAATTCACAGAAATGAGAGATACCATGATGAGCATATTAAGAATGGGCCATTTCGATTTTCCCTTGTTCCAAAGGAGGACCGACTTAATCATTGGCTGACGGAATTGCCGGCCATGATTTGGGAGCGCATCGTAACATTATGTACTTGACTTTCCACAAGGAGGCATTTCCTAGGATCAGCCTCACTCACTCTCCTCTCCTCCATGCAGAGACCATTGTCAACCCTTCAGCCGATTAATGATGACATTGTGTGTAATGGTCGGCGTGGCAGCAGACTCCATTTGGCACACATCGAACACGTGTTCGCACTTGCTAACTATCCACACTGACTTCCTGCAGCCTGAAAAAAACCATGCCATGAGCCAATGCGACCTTCGTTTTGGTTCAGCGCAACTGAAACTCATTTATTCGAAGAGTTCTGTTTGAGAAATCTAACAGTTTGTTCATTAACTTCCTTAAATCTCTGAGAGGTATGCGACATAGGAACCAGGAACGCAGAGGCTCAATGGTAGCTTAGAGGTTCCGAAAGCTGTATTGTGTTCCTTTAGATAACCGATTAAATGTTTGTGATGGCAGTTTGCCAATTCATCAGTGGTGCCCCCATGGCCAGTTATTGTAACGAACACATGTCACCTCTTAATGGCTGCGTAGTTCGAGAACGAGATGATTAGAATTCACTTTTTGCAGGTGATACGGGGAAGCACCGTCTACTGCGTTGAACGACCGTTGCTATCAGAACTACAACAACAACAACAACTACTACTACTACTACTACTACTAATACTACTACTACTACCACCACTACCACTACTACTACTACTACTGTTACTACTACGACTACTACTACTACTTTTTTATTTGCAATAACTGCCATCCGGCATTTTAATATAACACTCCAGTAAACCGCTAAGTTCACTATTCGGGTTCCGGCCGCTGTCCATGTGCCCAATTTCCACGTACGTTTAGATTGCACAACGGTTTACGGGTCGAAAGGCATCTTTTAAACAACCTTTTCAGAAATGAGACATCCCTGAATTCGGATACTTGCGCGTTGTTTCGGACTGTATGGTGTACCACATCCCCTTCTACATAAAGATTTCGTTCTAAAATTTCCTTGTTTGAAGTTGCAGCTTGGCTGCAAATGGGCCCCGACACAGAAGTGCCGCATTAAGAGTTTGTTCAGTGCACACCCTAGACTTCGGCAAGGAAATCTGCAAAGCAGTGCATACGCGTAGGTTTTTCCAAGCAGTAACCAAATGACACACTTTGAGATGCGTTAGCTAGCCGACTAGTATTAAGCACGCTACCAAAGACAGTACTCAGCTAAGAAATCAGCGATTTCTTGTCTAACTCGAACTGCAAGCGAAATGCAATATAAAACCGTAGGAAGCAATATAAAGGATATTCTAGGACTACATTAGAGAAGTTTAAAGCAGAGTAAAGTAGCTGGCCTAATTCGACGGATATTTTTTGAATAAGGTCGAAAACCAATCTGCCACTTCCAGCCTAGAGCAAGAGATCCTCATTAAAACGGGAACTAAAAATGTATGCTAACCGCTTGGTTAATTCATAAGTGAGCATGTCAGTCAGTTTAGCACGTACTTCGGTTGGTGCAGGATACTTTTTCAGTGTTAGGTACTATCCTTCTCCGAAAGGCTACTTACGAGACGATCGACGGAGGTAAGAGTGATTACGGTCCTTATTCAAAGGCGGGCACCCTGACGTGACTAAATATCTTGCACTTATGTTGCAAAAGAATTAAGACGACAACCCTTCTAGGCAGTCCTTTGCAAATAAAGGCATATTTCAGTAATCCGGTCAACATTTCATGAGATAGTCCATATACTGAACGGAGCTCTGCTAACCAGTTCAGTGAATCGGACAGACATGTCATTTCTAATACCTTTTTATATTGACCCAACTGTAAACAACTCGGCGCCTCGGTGGGATTCGAACTCACGCAGTAAGGGGAAGGCTTTAGCGCAGCCAACGCTCTAACCACCTGAGCTACGAAGCCCCGCCGGACGACACGAGTTTAATCACATTTGGGTCAAGTTACCCGCCCAACCTACTGCAACGTCTGGAATCCACCAAATGTGATACAGTAAGTTGACTGCCCAAGCAGGATTTCCTAAGTAATTCACCTAGAATCCACCAGATGACTACCAGGCTCACGTAATTCATAGGTATTTTGGCAGATTTTGGATAATTTATATTGACCCAACTGTTTTCACAGTTGGGTCAATATAAATTATCCAAAATCTGCCAAAATACCTATGAATTTCTGATACCCTTCTGCGACTGAGACTGGAAGGACTGGACCATTTTCAGATGACAGCGCGTCAGTCCGAAGTCAGCAAGACACAAGGAGTAATTTTAACCGACAAGATACGACCTGCTTAAAATGTGGTTGTTTGATTAAAATAATTGTCTAAATTGCCATTGCAAATTTTGATAAGTTTAATAAACCTAGCCTACTATGGAAAGCAAGCATGAAGAGGAATTTGATTTACAGTGCCAGATATTTTTTTAAAAGGAGAAATCATATTCCCAAAAACCTCGCCAATTGTTCGCCGTCTCGTTGCCAGGCGCGTATGAGCATCCAAGACAGTTAATTTACAACGCACTGCGAAGGTTCACCAGTGGTCACGCAGCGTTCCTGGTAGCAGGGACCTCTGGATAATGGCTTGCAGGTGTGATTGGGTGTCTAGATATTCCTCATAGTTCTGTAAATGTTAGCCGGTTCCAGGCGTTCTCTAGGATGTGACACCTCTAAGCGTAAAGCCTAGATGCTTGATGAAAATACACCTCAAACTACACTGGCCAACTTTTATCATCAATTCTTATGCCTGCATGACTTTAAACCAACTACAAGACCACAAGGATCTTAGCATTACCTTTTGTGGAGAAAAATTCGGTCAACAGACGTCTGAATTTGTAGATATTTTCCTCTAAGAACCAAATATTTTTTGATTCATAGAAAATTTTGTAGCATGCTGTTGCAGAAGTTGCGTTGAAGAGGATGCCTGCAGTTGAAAATAAAGGGGTAAAAATAGAGTTCAGATGTGGTTATGTCGCCGCACCTGAGGTAAACAAACCCCAGACGCCTGTAATACGAGACCGGTGGTAATAGGTGTTTTTACAGGTGGGGCCGGGAACGCACAGGCGACGAGGTCAAGTAGTTGTATGCAAAAGAAAGGCTATTGGGAATGCGCGATTGTACTTTGAACGGTTGAGAAATATTTGCCTTAACCCCTAACTCTAAGCCCTAACCCTAAGCCCCAATCCCAACCCCAACAGGACACACCCTGCATGAACAGCAACACCATGCCAACGTGATCACACCAACCCTAAATAATTAAGTAGGTCAGCAGTATTGTGTCCATCAGGTGCGGCTACATAACCACATCTTACCAAAATAGAAAATTACGGAAGGTAGGATCAGTTGTGACAACTGCCAAATCTGAATGAACATTCATTTAGGGACTATGAGAGCATCCTCCATTTGGAGACACCGCATGCAAGCGCTAGCTAGGTCCACAATTCTGTTATATAGACGGCAAATGATATGCATTATACGAGAAGGAATATATAAAATTTAACTTACTCATGTGTTTAGGCTTGTCCTCACGCTCTTTTATCAAAAAAATTTACCATTTTCCTTTGCTGTCGTCACCTTATAGCAGCAGACAATCTGACGACGCCCAGTGCCCAAAATAACCGCGGAAAAAATTAATGTAGAAGCCTTTTGAGCATTTGTTAGGGAAGGCGTTAACATGCTCTAAAGAGATAATTAAAGGAAGATTGCAGATGTAGCACTACTTGACGTTTTGTTACAAACATCCTTCGCCGGTGGAATCCGTTTGTGCAGATGCTATTTAGGACATTCACCAATCAGGGATGTGGATCAGTAATCCTTTTTGAGGGTCTCCTTAATGGTTTTTTCATCCTTTAGCGGCATGTGCAGTCGGGAGCGTGGTAGGTGAACTGTGTCCTTCTTACCCCGATCTGCACGTGATACAGTCACCTGCGACACGGACGAGAGGGAAATACTGCTCACTATCTCCTCTCTCTAAACCTAGTTTCGCCCGGCGACAGGAGAGTCGAAGCCGTCACCTGAAGACACAATTGGATGCAGTGAAGATGCAATCTTAATTTTTTTTCCGGCTCCTGTGGTCTCAGGTCAGCTTATTCTATTATCATTAGTTGACATATTCCTCATGAGGCTCCTATGAACTGATATAAATCAAAATCCTGAGGACGTCTAAAATAGTCTCCAGAACTGGGTGCCCGGCCGGATGGGAGATTTATTTATACCATAGCTCGTTTCCGCAAAGATGGTGCGGTAACTTCTCAGTCCAGTCACACCACCGTACGGCTAACGGAACATCCTAGTAAGATGGTATACATCGAAAATACACAGAATCGTGTTTAGAGCGGCGACATTCTGAGCGTTGGAAAACTTGGCATGTATCCGCCCCCAGGTATAGCGTCTGACTTTTAAGGTCTCAAAAATGGAAACCGTTGTCACTTCTCTTGGTGGCGGTCCTCTGTTAAGAACTTACGAGTGTTTTGAGGCAGATTATAAATTAAGATATCCGGGGGATGGTAACTAGTTGGCTAATCTTGCGGTTTTTTTAGCTGGGGCTATGCTAAAGACCATAGTTCCTTTTGATCCTATAAAATAGAAGACACATCACAACGGATAGCAAAAAGACCAGAACATACCCATTCCAAATAACAGATAACGTCTGACGAGGGCACGAGAAGCTAAGAGTCCAAAGGATTCTGATGTATTCTTGCCAGTTTCAGGTAGCCATGTCACTGACTAAACAGAAATACACAGATGCACGCATGCACTATTGCCGACCAGGGACTTTATCAGCCACTATTTACCAGTCCCTCATGGTCACTGCCGATTGGGCATTTCAAATGACTTAGTTGTGGAAACTTCGGCGACCTCGGTGAGATTCGAACTCACGAGAGAAAGGGGAAGGCTTGAGTGCGACCAAATTTGCAACCACTTAAGCTACGAGGCTTCACCAGAAGCCATGTGGTTAATCACATTTGGGCCAAGTTTTCCCGAGTTTTACATAATTGGGTCAAAGGAGTTATTCAATTCTGCCAAAAAAACCTTATCAATCTAGCATTATTTAGAATTACCTGAGGTGTGCATCAAGTTCATTGGCTTCGCATAGCAGATATGCTCCGACACCTAATGGCAGGAATCCAGACTTCCAACAAAGCATGTAGGTCTTTACTGATGAAAGACGGCACGAGTCGTTTACTTTGGGCAGGCAAGGTTACGCTTGACTGTCAGGGCATAAGTTGTCTTGAACACATAATTAATGTAGTGGAAAGGGAAACGTGGTCATGGGAACGATATTTCTACTCGACTGGTGCTTTGCAATCCCTTCCAAACCAATCAGAGCCATCAAACGAATGAAATTCTTCCAGCTCTGATGTCAAATTATTTCTAACAGCAGCGCCGGACACAGGCCTTGGCTTTTGTCGGAAATGACCTGTGAGAAGACTCACTGAACCGTTGACCCTGAGGACCGGCATCAACGGTGCACCCCACGGCTTTCTAAAAGCGAACCCCAACTGAGAAATATAAGTCTTCACTCAGTCGATGAAAACAGCTAGGGGAATCCTAAGGTAAACTTGTAAAACTGCTGATTGCCTTTTGTTCAAGGTGAGTTAAGTCAAAATGTCCGACGGGCAGTAGTGAGCTAATTTATTTGAAGGGCCTGGCACGACGCTTAAAGTTTCCATTGGGGCGGGTTGGTCAGCGATTTCGGAAACGCTTAGTCAACGTCTAGGTCTCCATTCTACATTTAAGTGGAGAACGTTTAAGTAGATGGAATCTATCGGACGGAGGCAGAAAATTTGCTGGTAAATTCTGCGGCCCGTGGTCTTTTCGCCTGAATTAGATCTGCATTCGTAGGTACTCCGCGCTATCCCAGGAAAGAGCTACAATGACATCCCTCCGTCAATGTTGCACAAATGATCGCCTCCCACTGCTGCTCACGACAAAAGCTTTTATTAATAAAGACTGTTTGAGGTCAAGGCACCTCCAGATAGACCTGTACTTTCACCCGAGCAGCTTTATAAAATGGACACGTGGCACGTAACTATGTATTATTACTGTCACAAGTAAAATTAACAAAAATGCTTCTTTTTTACTTTGATCCTCCCCTGTTACATTCGCTAAAAATATCCTTTTTTAATAAACATTTGAACTGCCCGTACACTGACACCCACGGATGGTATTCGCTTTAAATAACATAGTACATACTCAGTCAGATAATTATCCGAATGGCTTCCAAGAGGGAATAAACTCATGCAGCTGGCGGTAGACATACCCGGCAGAAAATTATAATGAGATATTTGACCTAACGCTCTCACGTTGACCTCATCTGAGTGTATGGTCAGTAGGTATACCGATGTCTTTAATTCTAATTCAATTTACCCTGCAAATTTCCTGAACCGATAAGTCATTTTGGGCAGTGGAGAGCGTGTTTTCACAGATAATTTGCCATTTTCGAGGAGGTACAAACTTGGGCTTTATAATTATGGACAGGCATTTTAAATTCCCACGACAAGCTGAGATAGGGGATATAAAATGCTAAAAAAGGTCGTAGAACGGATAACAGCGGTAAAGAACTAAAGAAAAGAGATGGAGTAAGCCTTGGCAAAATACCCTTAATATACCCAGGTCTATACAAGGAGAAGTACTAAAAAAAGTTCAGAAATATATTGCAACAGTAATAACAAACATTTGGGATTCAGTACAATGCGGACGGCGAAATATCTGTCATTCTGACAGCAAATGCATTTCAGAAAACCTATTAAAGCATACTGGACTTCCTGCGTAAATTCATCTGTGACTCTTCAACTTGACTCCCTACATTCATTCAATGTACAGGAACAGGTCTTGCCTGTCGTCGGCTTCTTCTAACTCAAACCTTATCGTCACAAATATGTCAATCGCAAGGCAGAACAACAGATGCAACTTTGTTTAAGCCTCCTCGTTCGGCGTTTCTGCCGCTTCTCCCTTTTTCTTCTTATTTTTCTTCTTCCCACCCTTCTTTTTACCCGCCTTCCCATCTTCGGGTTTGTCTTCCGGGTTTTCTTCGGGTTTTTCTTCCGGGTTTTCCACTGGTTCTGCTGGCGCAGAGGTACGCGCTTGAGCCGGCGTAGCGCCTGAGACTCTTTCCGTCTCTCCGGGCACTTGTTCGGCCTCCTCCTTCGCCTTTTCGGCCCCCTCGTCCTCCTTGCCTTCAGGTCCTTTTCGGGCGAAACAACTGAACAGCTTCGAAAGGGCAGAACCTGCGAGTAGACATAGGAGAGTAAAGTGAGAATACCATTTCAATTGAACTGTGGTATGCAGAGTGAAGATGCGGCCGTTGTGGTGATAAGAGAGCATTGAGAACGGGCTCAGTGTTTGAGGGAAGGCACTGCCGAAGGCTATGAAAACCTGCCTTGCTTTCATTGAAGGCAATGGGGTCATCAGATGTGCAGCTTCAGTTGGCATAAGTCGAAATACGGCAATGGAGTGGTACGGTGTGTGGCGAGACGCATGCACAAAAACCCTCCTCGAGGAGGTGAGTCAACTTGGTGGACCGGACGTCGAAGTCAAGGTTGACGAAACGATGATTATTTGTATGTTCTATTATATTTCGACAGCTACTGTCTGGGATGCTGCACCGACCGAAAAACACCCATTGTCTACATACACAAACGTGACGATCCACAGTCAACCGAGAGTTAAATGGGGTACTTCACAAAAAAGCTGACGTTAAAAATAATTGGCCAGAGTTTACATATGATTTCTAAGGCATCTTATACTTAGTAATGAGCTGTGATGAGACATTTGAGTTCATTCGCTCAATTCCAGCACAAATGACTGGATGGCCAGTTATTATGCCCACATCTCGCACTCGGACTATATTTACTTGCCGATAACTTGAACTGATAGGTCATTTGGGCTGGCGGCTAGCGTGTGTCCTCAGATAATTTACCTTTGGACTGCCTAAGTTCTGCGAATATTCCCATGCTACAATTGAAAAGCCAAAATTGGCAAACATGTGCTTTCGGTAACCCATCATTAGTCCAAACGGTTACATAGAAATTAAAAATACGCGTTACTTCACAGGGTTTATAAGCGAGTCAGGGGCTATTAACACGCATCCTTCCCATGCCACCCGCATGGCTAGGTCGGCGGGTTATGGTCATTGGGCCAAGGGGGGGGGAGAAGGGGGAGGGTGACATAGGCTGAGTGATGTTTGTAAGTCGGGCGCGCTGTGCACACATCACGGCTTTCAGGAGGTTAGGACGACGTGTAATCAACATCTGGGGTCCGGAAATGGCCACGGAAGACGGAGCGCCTGTGTTAACGTCTTCTGACAACATAGCACTGGATTGGCTAGCCGTATAGTTCCTGCATCATCTGTAGCTAGCATCCGTTGGCGTAGGCCTCTGTAGAAAATTATTGATTTCCGGTAGACAATCCGAAACGCTTCTTTGACATCGAATCGGTGATTTGTATTGGCAAGATGTGCGTGAATAGAACTCGAAATCGATTTCGTATCACCTCTACCTAGTCAGGCCGGTATGCGTTCGCGTACTCTCTTTTCCAGGCGCCTCATTGTACGGTCAATGTGTTCCACTCCACACGAACAAGTAAATGAGTAAATTCACATTGATGTGGTCTGCAACAGTAGTCGGTCTTTACTTCCAAAGCGTACGAGGGGAGATGTCGTGAAACATACGCGTAAATTCGCCGCGGGGAAAGCGCCAGTGATCGTTGTCTTCACACGTCATCTTACTGGGTCCCGTGCTGCGTCCCCTTGACAAGGGCCCAACGAAAAAATTGTGCTAACCAGGCCGGACAAGGGTTCGGAAGTTGTACTGATGGATAGAGAAGATGACGTAGCAAAATTAGAGGCAATCTTGTCGGATCGTACCATATTCTCCAAATCCGAGAAAGACAGGGACCGCACTAAGGCTGTCGAACGTCGGTTGACGACGGTTCTCGAAATTCTTCACAAAAAAGGTCCTTTATCTGACAAGGAATTCGAGCGGCTAAGACCAGTGGGCACGGCGATACCCAGAATGTATGGCCTTCCAAAAATCCACAAACACGGGCCACCCCAACGTCTAATCTTGGATATGACGAAATCGCCCTATCACACTATCGCAAAATGGTTAGCCGAAAAACTTAAACCGCTGTAAAGTCATCTGTACCCTCTAAGTTTGAAGGAACCTTTTCGAGAATAGTAACGTTGACGGTCGGAGGACATCATCATTAGAGGTGACATCACTGTTTACTAACGTACCCGTAGACGAAACAATGAACTACCTTTGTGACGTTGTCCGCGACACGAAATACCCGTTAGACAGGCAATGTTGCACGCTACACGTTCAGTTTCTCTGTAATGACCAACTATACAGGCAAATAGGCGGTATTCATAGGCAAAATCGAGAAGGCAAGATTGTAAGACACTATTAATGGCCCTGACCCCTACGGTCGGTACGTGGACGATATTTTATGCCTGAAAATTATTATCGCCAACACAGATGCCCTGGTCCAAAGTTTCAGAGTGTACCTCCCTCGCTAAAGTTCTCGGCAGGGTAATAGAAACAGGATTGTACAATAGCACTTCAAGGGACGCAGCAAGGGATCCAGTAAGACGACGTCTGAAGACAGCGCTCATAGGCGCTTTCCCCGCGGCGAATTTACGCGTATGTTTCACGTACTCTCCCCTCCTACGCTTGGGAGGCAAAGACCGACTACTGTTGCAAGCCACATCAATGTGAATTTACTCATTTACTAGTTCCTGTGGAGTGGAACACATTGGCCGTACAATGAGGCGCCTGGAAAAGATAGTACGTGAACACATACCGGCCGGGCTAGGCAGAGGTGAAATGGAATCGATCTGGAGTATTATTCACGCAAATACTGGAGATACGCATCACTTAATCGATTCCAAAGATGCGTTTCGGATTGCCTACCGGACACCAGTAATCTACTTCAAAGGCTTATGCCAAAGGGCGCTAGCTACAGCCGAACGGCCGAACTGTGAAGAGGCATTTGAATACATACCCTCAGGTCTGCTCAACTGACTGGATGACCAGTGAGTATGTCGACATCTCTCAGACTACAATTACTATGCAAATAACTTGACCTGATAGTTCATTTGGACTGGCGGCCAGGGTGTTTCCTCAGACATTTTTCAATTTCTCGAGGTTTGCCATATATGGGTTTATGTCTTTACACAAATATCCTAAGGGCACGCAAACAACCGAGGTACAGGGCATAAAAGGGTTGCAAAAATTCAGTAGGACAAATGATGGGGCTTCAGTGGGAAGAAGAGACCGGGAGATCCTTAGGGACACTTTTTGAGTCTATTTTCTACTATTTAGCGGAAAGTACCTAAGGCGACTTTCAAAATCTTACTGCCAAGCGAATATCAGAGATTGGGAATTTGGTGGTCTACGGCCAGCTCAATAACTGTCATAATGACAGCAATTGCAATTCAGAAAACCTATTAAAGCATACTGGATTTCCCGCGAAATGAGTGGTTATTAGTGAAACTGTTGCGAGCGTAAATTCATCTGTGACCCTTCTACTTGACTCCCTACACTCATTTAATGCTAAGGGACAGGTTTTGCCTGTCGTCAGCTTTTTTAAACTCAAACATTATCGTCACAAATATGTTCATGGCTAGGCATAGCAACAAACGCATCTTTGTTTAAGCCTCCTCGTTCGGCGTTTCTGTCGCTCCCCCCTTTCTCTACTTCTCACCCTTCTTCTTACCTGTCTTCTGATCTTCGGGTTTGTCTTCTGGGTTTTCCACCGGTTCTCCTGGCGCGGAGGTACGCGCTTCAGCCGGTGTAGCGCCTGAGACTCTTTCCGTCTCTCCGGGCACTTGTTCGGCCCCCTCGTCCTCCTTGCCTTCAGGTCCTTTCCGAGCGAAACAACTGAACAGTTTCGAAATGGCAGAACCTGCGAGTAGACAGAGGAGGGTGGAGTGAGAATACCCCAGACGGCGTTACAACTATGATTTGTAAACTCATAGTCAGGTTTCGCGGGTGACGTTCGTCAGTTCCAGATAATCTACGAATACCTTTGGCTAAAGTGAGTTAAGATCACTGAGAAAAAAGATGTCTAGATAATAATTAAACTAGCAACACAGAGCTGAAATAAGTGTTTGAGACTATTCATTGCAATTTATGCATTATTGAAGCTTGTATTTAATCAGTGACTATGCGCCCAGGAATTGCCATCGCGTTTTCCGTGTCTTTGGCCGTAATGTTCATGGATCTTCCGAGGCGATCCTCTGTGTGCACTCCAGAACGAAGTTTCAAAATACGGTTAGATTGCAGTTGGTAGCCGTCCCGATACCGAAAACCCCAAGCTGCTCTCTTACGGGGCCGGTGGTAATAGGGGCCATACGGGTGGGCAATTGCGTGGAGGCGTCAATGACAGTTATGGTGTATGCCCGGAATTTACGCTCCTGGTAAAGTGGTAGCCTAATTTATACAAGGTGAGAAATGCAAGGAAGATGTAGAAATGAACGGGGATACTGAGTTCGGTCTGTGGAATAAATGCATCCTAGCCCCAGTTTGGAAAGAATCGCAAGTGAAAGCGAACAACCAATAGGAGGAAGGCAGTCTGTCTGAAGGTCATTCCGCAGTGTGTGCGATAATACTCTGACCAACATAATGGATAGGAAAACACGAGAGTCAAGCAGCGACACGCAGGACGCTACAACGCAAGTGGGGTAAGACTTTAATGCGACAAATAGGGTATGGAGGAAGAGAAATTCCGCAAATAATAATTTTTTGCCACTGTCGTCACATGTATGTTTCAAACCGTGGCAGTAGTTGTGTGCTAGACGCGAATGGTGGATTATGCAATATATAGAGCAATTAGCACACTGTAAATGAAGTTCCACTTTGTTCTGCTTGCAGAGCCCAGTCTCTTAGAAGGCGAAGAAAAGCAGGTCCGCAAGTGGATAGGCCGACGGATTATTCGCGGATCCTGGAAATAATCCAGTTCCCCTACCTAGTACAGTATCTTCAGCAGAAATGACTGCTGACCTGTCGGGTGTTATGCAGACATCGAAAGGTCATGCTATTACAAGTACTGCGACAGCACACCGACGGTTATGCCTTCAGGTAAGATCTGTGTACTGTGGTATGCAGACTGAAGATGCGGCGGTTGTGGTGATAATAGAGCATTCAGAACGGGCTCAGTGTCTGAGGGAAGGCACTGCCGAAGGCTACGAAAACCTGCCTTGCTTTCATTGAAGGCAATGGGGTCATCAGATGTGAAACCTCAATTGGCATAAGTCGAAATACGGCAGTGGAGTGGTACGGTGTGTGGCGAGACGTATGCACAAAAGCCCTCCTCGAGGAGGTGAGTCAACTTGGTGGACCGGACGTCGACGTCAAAGTTGATGAAACGATGATAACGCGGCGCAAATACAACGTTGGCGCGAGCGCATGCGAGGCATAATGAGAACGTAATCACAGCTACTGAAATGGATCCAGTAGATACAATTGTGGTATTAGTGAGCATGCCTACCAACTGCGATTCCACCCAAAATACAGTGCAACAAACGTTTTTCCTCATGGAATGGGTGTACAGCATTCGCGGGTGAGTTTAAAGTAAGAGTGACTCTTTGAAGGCACAAAGCTCCATGAGATGCCAAAATGTGCCTTAAAGGGAAAATAATGAGGGAGCAAGTTTCAGTTAGGACAACAGCAGAGTTGAATCACAGGCATTGTTATGCTGGTCAATTTTTCATCGTCTCTGCAACCGTTTGGAAATTCTTTCGTAATGAAGGACATTGTCCAACTAATGTGCCCACTGAAATGGGAAGATTTTGAAAGGCCACGTGAGATTGGTTTGGATTGATAATTCTAGATTTTCAGATAGGAATGCGTGCCTGTGGTTTATCGTGGATCTCTGGGTGTAGAAGAACTTTAGGCCGTCGTGTATCGACGAGCGATCGTTCATTGGGAAATGATATGATCGACGACTAGGGGCACGGGACTGCTGGCTACCTCGGACTTATTAGTCATTATCGAATGTGCACCGAATCAACGACCTTATACTTAGTCGTCATTATGAGGGCTGCACTATGTTCGAGAGTCCATGAAAAGACTAAAGTGCACATTTTTTTCTTGCTGTCGTCTGACTTTCCGTTTCACTGATTCATGCTAGCAAATTGTGAGCTCGGTGGTTCAAATGGACAGATTACTGACCTCTCAGTTTTCAGTAGCTCTCTAAAGTGGCTTCTAAATATCAGATGCGCTAACAACTGAAACTGAATGAACGCTGGTCACTGACGGCTGACGATGAGTCAGAAGGAATCATTTATGGTCACTACTAGTAGTTAGTTACGCCTCGAATGGAAAAGTTGGTTGAAAATTTCCAGTGTTCATTTAAGATAGTAATACTCCTTCTCCTAACGTGACAGTTATAATACTTCGCACGAGTTTACATATTCTTCCCAACTCATCTTATATTTAACAGTTGTCTTCAGTGCAATTATTTGCTTAGTTGTTCGTAGTCACTGTTTTCCTAATCGGTTTCCTATGCCAAGGTGAGCATTTGTGGTCTGCGTGTTTTTCTCCGCACATCGCTTATTATAAAGGACACTGCATGTGCTTCGAGTATCGCTATTAACTTTGAGAAGCTTAAAATGTTGCGAATCAAGCGTTCCATTAATTAACCACCCATCCTATCTGATGTTATACATTTCCCTTTCGGACATAAAGTGACAACCGCATAAACCGTCTCTCAGATTTATGCTGAGTCCAAGAGTGCAGTCCTTCGGGTTTTTTCCGGATTTTGTTATGTCCCCGTCTGGGTGAAGTTGCAAGCAGTGCATGCACAATGTTAAACTGAGTTAACCAACTTACTTTTCTTGTCCGGAGGTGGGTTCATTTCTTCACCTTCCTCCTTAATTTCCGTTTCTTCCGGCTTCGTACCAAACATGCCGTCGTCCATGTTCGCAATTAACTGTTCATCGTGCTGCTCGGACTCTGGCTCGATAAATTCGTTCTCAGTAGATCCCAGCTCATCGTAAATAATGAGACCCAGAATGACGAGTCGAAAGTACAGGAAACAGAGACAAACAGTTGCCATGACAAAGCAGCTCAGGCAGCGACTGTAGTGCAGCTGAGTGAAACTGCTGAAGGCCTGTACATAGTCCTCTTCGCTGTTGTCCTGGGTTGGCAGTTTGCTGTGACGTCGGACGCTAGGCATCTCAGACCAGACAACTATTTCGTCAATGAGGAATCCCACCGAAAAACTCACTATTCCCAGTGCCACAGATGTCACAGGAACTACTAGCTTCACGAGCAAAAGCGCTCGCCTGCTTAAGACAGTGATGAGACTGACGGTAATGGCGGAGCATCCTATCAGGATGCCTGCCTGGTGATAGAAGGGATAATCTAAGGCCACCTTGTCAGGTGTCACCAGAGTTCGACCACCCAGTCCTAGCACGAGAGACAATAGCCCGGATGCGAAAAGGAGCCAGTTCTCTAGAATATCCAGGTAGACATAGTATTCTCCTCCAATCGCAACCATCTCATGGCGCGCGTGGCAGTGTGTGGCGGCAGCAGCGTAAATCAATAAAAGTCAAATTAATCGCCTTGACCTTGATGCAAAAGGTTACCTGCTGGCCGGCTACCGATTTAAAATTGCGAGTCTAAAATACAGAACGCACTTCTCTCTACGTGGAATTCAACTTTAACTGCCCGGAAATAGTCTTCGCAGTTAGAATATATTTGTTCGTACTTCCGCTGAGCATATGGTCTGACTATATTATTGTGCAGAAATTAACAGGGAAAATGTCTGAGTTCATGGTAAAAATGGTACACGAGTAAAAGTTCAAACGCGTTAAGAAGCGAACATCTGAGTAAACATTTAAACGCGGTCCTGTCGACGCCCAAATAGGTTCCATGATTTCTTTCTCGACGGAGCGGTGGGATTCACATGCTGGTTAAACTCCATCTACAAAGAAAAATGTTCTCATTCTACCGAAGAAAGGTCTTTGGCATGTTCGGATATTCAAGAAAAATGCACCATTTTCAAGTTCACGAATACTACAACACTGGAGTTTATCTCGCTTTTCTTGCCTAAGTAGTACAAATCCAAAACTTTCTGTCCAAATGAGCAACGATCATATTTATATCGCTATGAGCACATAGTCGAGGAAATTATCCCCTCTATGCCTCGCCAGTTGGCTAAGTCGTCTGGTGAGTGTATCAAAACTTTTTTCAGATATGCGTTTAATATTTATTTCCAGTGAGGTGGTGAACTTGGTTCAGATGCTAATCAACTCGCCATCTTCAGTATTCTGGTAGACAGACTTCACAATCAGCCATTTGATACAGACACGCATTGCAAATCAGCTTATAGTGCCCTTATTCACTTTCATGCTTCCGCCTGCGTTCAAGTAAAAGAGGATTTGCTGAGCGCCCCCTCAAGAGTGCCGCTTACTTGTGCCTCATCAGTACTATCATGAACTCCGTGGTGGCTCTTGTCGAAATCTCAACCGTCATCAGTCAGTGATAACCCAACTAGACCGCTTTTCTGTAGGTTACGGGTCGAGCGACAGATGGTCTTTCTCATGTGCAGTTGAGATTAAAAATGCAAATATACACGGTCGACAAAAAATATGGTTATTTGTGTAGTTTGCGGGATACATTGGCATCAAGCGGGCAGGGATGCGTAACATAGGAAGTGAACTCAGGAACTAAAGTTTATGGCTAGCCGTAGATAGTTCTGCAGTGAGAGTCTTCGTTTATCATAAACCAAACAATCCAACTGCCTTTAAGCACAACGCTGGTATCAGTTGTCAATATTTCACTTGGGAGTGAGTTCGAAGGTCGAATTACACGTTGACTAAATGAAAAATTCCGATGGTCTAGGCGTGTACGCACGCGTTTGACCTTATACGTATTACCGCGTAGGTGCCTCATGTTCGCGAACTCAAGGAAACCTTCAGACTTGAGAGAACAAGCATACCCGTGGATAATGCGGAACGTTCATAACAGGTCACACCTCATTTGTCCATAGAATAGGGGGATTAAATAAAGCTGGATCAGTCTTTCTGTATATGACAGAGCCCTATGACCTTCCACTAACTTTGTCACCCGTCGTTGCACCTGCTCGATGGCATTACTGTCTTTCTTCTTCCAGGGCATCCATGCTGGAATTCCGTATACCAAATGTGGCCTGATGAATGTACAGATTATTTGCCCGAAAAGTGCGGGTGGAAAGACTGCGAGAGCACGCCTAATCCAGTACATGACCGTGATCGCCTTTTGGACGGCTCTTTTGCTGTGCTCGGAGGGCAGCAAGTTTGACTTTGCCCAGACATCTACGTCTTCGTGCGTGTCTACTTCTTTTGTTTGAACTCCATTTATGGTGTACTGGTGTTTTGGGAAGCACCTCCGACCAGCTTTCAAGCGCAAAACTGCACATTTGGTTATAGTAAACGCTAGAAGCCAATTGCTGGACCATGTAGCCAAATTACTAACATCTTCCTGTAGTTTCTGCGCGTCGTCAACGCAGCTGATTGTTTTCCAGTTCTTTATATCATCTGTAAACCTGATGGCGTCGCATTCAAAATCCGCAGCATAAGACCGAACCCTGCGGAACGCCGATTTCTATTGGCACCCATTCCGATGCACCGCAAATCAGCTTATAGTGCCCTTATTCACTTTCATGCTTCCGCCTGCGTTCAAGTAAAAGAGGTTTTGCTGAGCGCCCCCTCAAGAGTGCCGCTTACTTGTGCCCCATCAGTACTACCATGGATTCCGTGGTGGCTCTTGCTGAATTCATGACTGTTATCAGCACCTGAAACCCCACTAGAACGCATACCGCAAAAGCCCAAGCCGAGAGTGAGACCCTGGCCACCACAACCCACAGGCCCGAATGGAAGGATTGTAAATTTTGGGAAGAATAACCGGAGAAGGAATTGGCAGCCAGAGGAAAGCGCCTCCGGCACCGGGAGAGTGGCATTTTAAGTGTAGGTCAGGGAATGCGTCAACGCGTTTAACGCTAGTGCACGTCTAACTCGCCTTGAATTTGAAAGTGGTTAACGTAGTAATTTTAGAATAATTAAGCAACCCCAGAATCAGTGTTGAAGTATAGTATCGTTAGCATGTAGACATGCAATCTTTTACCTACACTCTCGCAATTTACGTCATGTAACAAAGCTTCATAAAACTCGAAGTGGATGGAAAAGTATGCTGCTTGATATAAAAAGGTTACTTGGGACATTTTGAATTACGAACACGTTCGAGGAAAAACGGCCAAGCAAGGGATAGCTTAGTTTACTAGTCTGAGACTCCGGACTCCTGTCCGGGTCCATCGTCAGAGATGTGTGGATGAGGACAACAGGTGAACAAATGTGTAGAAATGCCAGAGGCCTTTTTCAAATAGAATTCATTGAAATCTTGTTCTTTTTCGGTTGATTAACATCCTCTAAACCTGCCGCAAATGCTTGGATTGGTTAAACAGAATCTCATTAATTCCACAGTCTCCAGACAGGTCGTAAAATTGTGTTGCAAAAGTTGGAGGATCCAACTTCGTAGGAAGGCGAGACAATGCCTTGATGCAAGTGTTGTAATTATCACGATAAATGATGTGTACACAATGCATAGATTTCCTGACCCTATCTTCCCGAAGTCATATCTGCAATAGCAGAAAGCAAAGATCGAAGTCCCCTGCGCCTCGACCTTTTGGTAATCAAACAGCGAACTGAAACAATTATCCATAGGAAAATTACAAACAAAATGGAAGTCCACCTTCTAGCACACAGTGTAAGCCGTATGGTTGCCACACGAAGAAGAATTATTAAGCCTTACAGTACGTGAGATGCAAGTATGAAGGAGACTCGTCATTTGCAATATCAGTTCCGAGGGAAGGCCAGCTCTGAGTCTTCAGCACTCGATATCTATATCTTCTCAGGAAGAAATGACAAGGGGGAATGTCGCAGAAGCCTAACCCGACAGTGAGACCCCGGCTTCCACGACCTTCAAGCCCGGTCCCGAATGAAAAGTAAGATGTACGCCAGTTGGGAGGATTGCCTATTCCACACAGAACCACTGGAGAAGGGATTGGGAGGAGTTGGCAGTCCGAGGAAAGTGCCTGAGGCACCAGGAGAGCGGCGTTCCTAGTACAAGTGGGGGAGTGCGTCTAAGCGCGTTAATTCAGGGCACGTCTACTCGGCCCTGAATCTGATTGGCCAGTTGGGAAACCGGGTTGACGAAAGCCAGTCGGCTCTGGTGCGCACGGCAGACATACACTCGCGAGAGGCCCAGTGTTGC
>CACRXP010000546.1:269294-280929 GCA_902702965.1 Spirometra erinaceieuropaei
AGGCAACCGGGTTCTTGCCAAGCAAAGGTAGTAACATAAAGTTCGCTCTTGATTGAAAAGGGAACGAAAAAAATCGGACGACTTGGATCTACTCGAGATAAAGGACCTGTTGAGGTCGAAAGACGAAGTTTGTCTGAGAAGTCGAGTAAAATCACAAGTAATCAAGGTAACACAGTCGCTGCAGATTCGGAATACCTCTCTGTTGATACTGAAGATAGAGATAGTATTCTCACAAACATTTGCGCTACTAGATCGACAGCAGGGCCCTAAAGTGGATGGCACCTAGAGCATTGTTACGAAAGGCGCAGAGGAAATTCCTAAAATTTCCATAATCAAATACCAAGGACGGGCCGCTACTAGAGCAGAGAATGATGGCATAGGGGCTTCAGGAATCGAATGCAGACATACCTAAGAAACGTGTTTTATTAGACCTCGACCTGTTCCAAGGTCCTTTGAACTCAATGCTCCAACCTAACATATAAATTTCCGCATTTAAAGCCTTCAGGATCAGAAAGCGCACTATTGACCCATTCACATGCTAGGTTACTGAAAATTTTGCTAAGTTTTTTTCAACTAAAACATTCACATCGAAGAGTTCATGGCCTGCTTATGCACCGCCGGAGCGACTTAAACGTTACCAGTTAGTCCAGGAACTCATACTGAGCCTGAGGAGCGGAGAAAAAGACAGGTTATATGTATCAGCCGCATAGTCGAGACAACATCCCAGATCATCTGAATACATTCTGTACATATGTCAGCACAACTGAATAAAATGACAAAGATGACGGCATAACCAGCCTGCGACAATCAAAAACTAAAGTGTGCGTATACGACTGCCCAGGGTTTGCCATCCGAACTAGATAAGCTTAAGGCTAACGTATGCCAAACTGTACCATATTTCATCTCCATAACAGAAACGTGGCTGTCCCCGGGTGTAGCCAGTTGCGAAGTCGATCCCCCATTTTCCAGTTGTTCAGAAAAGTTAGAGAGGGACGTCTGGGTGGGGGCGGGCTCACTTATGCCACACATGATCTCCCTTGTCAGGAAAAACGTGAAAAACCGCACACAAAATCGATGCAACTGGGCTCACCATCAGAACGTCGGGGTGACAAGCTCTCGATGTCTTGACGGTCTGCCGACCACCGAGGGAGAAGCCGCAATCAAACATCTGCATGAATGTGAGATTATATGCCTTTGGCCTGAATATGGGCGACTTTAGCCCTCCGAATATCGAATATCAACCTATTTCCATAAGGCTATAGAGAGCTACGAGGCGACCTTATAAATCGTTTCGCATACCGTGGGGTCAGAATTGTTGCCTCGCATCAGGCGTCTTCTTCGAGCTGGCCACCGCTACCAACTTCCGGGGACATTCTCTTAAACTACGTATGATTGGGGAAAGACTGGAAAAGAAGAGGTTCTACTTCTCCAAATGAGTGATAAAGGCGTGAAATGCTCTGCTTGCGAACGTCGTCACGTCTCCATCCGTGGACACTTTTAAGAGGAAGCTTAACCAGCACAGCCATACGTACCACCACATCATCAGAGTCAAACGCACTTCTCTCTTTGTATCATATTCCTGGAAAATCATGCGTTGTCAAACAGACTTCTTTCGGTTTCTCGGTATAACGGCTTTATAATTGTTTCGCCGAACGCCTTTTCGAAAAACGTCTGGTCGAGCGCACCCTGGTTGACGCTTAGGTATTCATTAACATGCTACTGAACACTTTTCAGTAACAAGGTTTTGGGCCCGTTCATTATTTCCATCAGTACACGCAGACGTCAGTTGCTGGTAGTCACTGCCGACTTTAGAAATGTCCTACACTGTGAATATTTTGTCTAACTCTTCACTTCTACCGCGGAACCCGTTTTGATTGCTTCTGGTCCTCGAGTAACGCACAATATGAAACCGCCTGACGGTGATGACGTCAGGTCTCTTTGCGGCAATGTTTACGAGACTCGCTCTTTGCCTCATGACAGGACGACTGAGCTCGGTTCGTCAGGAATCGTCTCATCTCTACATGCTTATTCAGGATTTCGAGGAACAAAGGTCCTACTTACCGACACAAGACGCAGACTTCGACTGTAATTCCGCCCTAGCTGGACGCATAACTGCTGCACAACCTCAGTATTACGTCGGTGATTTGCAAGGAGGAAGAGTCAAACGAAACGTGTTGGCTGTGGAGGGAGGAACTCCACTCCTGATTGACCGATCGTCATAGGTTAGAAAGCCCTCGAGGTGGTAGGTCCGGTATTTTATCTTCGTCGGCTTATAGGCCGTAGAGCGGCCATTCAAGTTAAGGAAAGTTACTCAGCGCAAGAGTAAGCTACCAAAGTTCCCGAGTCTCATCGACGTTTAAAGCCTGTTCGCGTAGTTATGCGATGCATAAAACGACGTAAATAGGATAAGTTACGAGAACTTTGTCAATTCATTAAACGCCACTAGTAGTTTGCCTTATCACCAGTAAAGTGGAAAATCCTTCGGCTTTAATGTTTAACATAAACTATGTTGTAATCAAAATCTCTATAAGTAATGTAATATTTGGCCGTGGATGAGTGACTTACGGTGTTTTCATCCACTTTGGAGGTGATTTTCGCAGCATCCTGATTCAGGGCGACCTAACATGCAACAGTCATCTGATATCAATTTAGGTGTCGAGAGTAAGCAAGATAATCAATCTAGTTACCCTGGATGTTATTTAAAGTGTGAAAAAATTCGAACAGTTCGAAAATGCGCGTAACCGTTCTCCGGTTAAAATTCAGACTCTGAGTACAAAGTGTGCATTATTTCCTTCTCTGACCGTCTGTGCGAAAAGACGTGCATAACTTCACATCCCTACATTTTCCGTCTCTTTACTAAGCCCCACGACATCAGTTTTAGCAGGAATCGGTTTTTTCCTCTTAAACTACTAATCGGTTTCGCTTGTGTCCTTACCAGTTTTAAATTCACCATTGACTGGGTGCCAATATAAGCGGCAGTCTGTATTTTACAGATTGAATTCCAGATTTTCATATTTAGTAATTTCCTAATTAATATTTGTCAAAAAATCTCCAAGCGTCCTTCCATCGGCTTTAGGCTGCCCAACTGCGTACTTTTTCCGGTGGATTTGGCCAACTAAAATATTCGCAAAAGTCGGAAAAATGTCTTCCTAAACATTTATCAGCCAATATTTTTAAGGAAAAAATAGATACCCGATTACACTTGATACTTATGCACAGCCACAAGGCTTCAAAGCCATTATTTGCAGAAAGTTTTGTCAACGATACAGAAAACGAACTGTTGGGAAGAACGCTGACCGGCTCAAGATTCATTCCTTATCTGAGCGCAGAATACCGTACGCATGATGTTGGTCCACCAGATAGGTAGTCGTAACATTATGTTTAACATTCTTCACTTATTCAGAGAAGAGTTCTACAAAGGTCAAATGTGTCCAAACAGTTTCCACAACAATAAAGCTCCTTAGGCCTGATGACAATGCGCTCGCAGGCACGCAAGCATTGTTTGATCAACGTACCTCTGTCTGTACGAGAACCTCATCATCGGACTTCTTTAAATCTATCAGTTTCTCCGGCGGAACCTCACCGGCACGCTGGCATGGCGAATCCGGATACGGTGGTTGCTAAAGAAGGGATTGAGATCGCGCAGGTAAATAATGTAGAGCAGGTCCGCAAACTGATGTGCCGCAGTAAAATAAAACATCCAAGTATTCTGATAAAATATCAGCGGATAATTAAGGAGGAGCAGACCAAACTAAACCTGCTTCCAAAAGAGTTGCCATACTAGGGGCAATATATTCAATAGGTGGGCTAACTCATGAAATGTCAACCAAAATTCCGAAACGAGTTTTCTTTTCGAAAAGATTAATTAATTTTGGTTGTAAAAATAAACATCGTGCAGCATAATTCTATAATCCGTCAGCTACCTCAGGATACCGGCTTTCGAACAAACTTCTTTCCGGCTGCATCAAAATCTATACTCTGTAAAAAGTGACTGCTTGCGTGAGATTTATTTGTTATTGTTAACTTCAAAAGCCACATTGGTAACTGAAGAGACATGAAGTTTTATAAACGGCTATTTCACGGTAATAAAAGCTCATAATTAGATAAGTTTATTGAGAACCGAATATAAAATTATAGGAAGACGTAATTTTCTATCGAATGAGTAAACGAATGAATATTTTAAGCATGTCTTCCAAGACATATAAGTGAATCTTTAAGGCCATAGAAAATCAAGGAGAAAAATGCATCTCACGTAAGCAGTCATTTTTTACAGAGTACAGATTTTCGTGTAACCGAAAATGAGTACGTTCGAAAGCAATATCCTGAGGAAGCTGAATTATTATAGCATTATGCTGCACGATGATTATTTTTACAACATAACTTAATTGATCTTTTCGAAAAAAACGCGTTTCTGCGTTTTGGCTGACATTTCATGAGTTAGCCCACCTACTGTCCGTCCACCGAATATGTTACGTAGTAACTTTGAAGGAAAAAATCGATCTTGCTTAGTTTTTCATCTCGTAACAGCAAGATAACACGGTCAACACTATGTAAATGCGTTCGTAGGATGCCTACAATGAAGGAAGATCTCGACATACATGACCCTCGGTAATTGAGGACAAAAATAAACGGCTATCGGGGTCGGCATAGAAAGTATCGTTGCTACGTTATTCCATAGGCATTTTTCTATTATGGAAATAGGACTATCAGCCACGTTACCTTTTTTATAAAGATTAAACATCTCTCTTTATTCTTATAAGGAATCTTGAATTCGTGTCGAGGTTCGCCATGAAATTCCATAAAGACACCAAAACACGGGCACTCTAACTGAAGGAGGAACATCGGAAGTTGATCCAAATGTGATTAAAGTCACGACTCTCGGTGAAGCTTGGTTGTTATTTTGGATGGAATGTTCGCTGCACTAAAGCCTTCCCCTTTTTAACGTGAGTTCTAATCTCAACGATGTCATTTTGCAGTTGGGTCAAAGTGAATTATATAAAATAGCTAATGTGTAAGAAACGGCCAGGCATAAGTCATGGGGGCAATTTTCTCCACAAGAAGACTCCATAGTCCTGCCTACAATGCATTCGTTAACACCCAAGTTTTGTTCAATCAGCGTACCTCAGCCTGTACAAGAACTTCATCGGACTTCTTTAAATCTGTGAGTTCCTCTGACGGGACCTCATCGGCATACTGGCACAGCGAATCCGGATGTGGTGGTTGCTAAAGAAAGGATTTAGATCGCGCAGGTTAATAATCGGAACCAGTTCCGCAATCCAATGTCCTTCAGCATAATACGATATTCATGTTTAGTGTTTAGATATCTGTAGAGCTGACCACAATACACCAGCTTTCGAGGGAACTCTATCATTGGAGAGGTCACCTAATATTTTACGTAATGCTTATGAATGAAAGAATGAACGCTGGTCAACTTTGTTTCTCATTACAACGGAAGAATTGGCCAGAATTATTCGAGGCCGTGACAATCGTGCGGCATGTAGTCCGCAGGGAAAGAAATCAGAGGAAAATTCATGGCCGGGAGCTGATTGCAAATGGCGATAGGCAACTACAACAGGAAAGCTACGTGTACATTATTTTAGTCAAAATGAATTTCAACAGCATGGTATAGGCGTTGTTTAAAAAAAACATCCCTGTGAACCAGATAAATAGCAGGGGTTATTAAAACTTTTCGTTGGTTTGTGAAAAGAGAGCAGGCAACGTTTTGACAACTCTCCGAGTAAATCCATAAAACATTAAGTTCGCATAAGGACTTTGAGGTGGCCAAACCCATAGGTGCGCTTATTTAGAGGGAAAGGGTGGGAGTCCATAGGCCACTGGATCTTGGGAGATTGAGAAAGAAACCAACAAAATGACTACCCGCTTCGGTACAGACGACACAGCTGTAGTTCCCTAGAAACCCTCATGCAATACTAAAACAGAATTATCGGTTTCGCCGTCCTTTTTCAGAAAGAGTTAACATTGTAGACTACACTTATAAGGGATCTACAGTAGGTGCTAAGTTATGCTATCAAGTTCCGTCAAAATACCGAAACACTGACAATTTAAACTTAGGAACTAGATTCCCAGCTACAATTACTTAAAATAACTGACGTATAAGGAATTACGAAACCTGTCGTCTGTTGTTTTTAAAGTGGGTTAAAAACATTTCGTTAAATATCACAAGTGGACACAATTATTTCATAGCAAAAAGCTTACTTCCAGCGTTGGAAATTCGGGGGTCTCCGGCTGTGTCTTAGCTCGTTCACTCGTGGGTTCATGTACTTGAGGAGGCTAAATTTTAAGAAAAAATCTAACTTCATATTAAGTAAAGTTATCTTTCTAGGAAGTTAAGTCAGGACTGTCTCGAAGCTGATCAAGGATTTGAGACGATTAGCGGGAATATCAGATGAGAACACCTTCTTTGATGTAATGAATTCATTAATGGTTTTGCTAACAACGTGGTTGAAAATGACTTCATTTCAGCTGATGTCTCTAAATTAAGATTGCATTTTTCTTGAAAGGGAGCATTAGGGGATGCACATATATCAACGCATAAATGTGTAAAATCGATACGTTTTTTACAGAAGACGCACAACGATTTATGTAAGCTTAAAAATTTCCAGTCGATTGGTTGTAGACCTACTGTAGAGATTGAGATACTAAAGAATATAGACGAACGAATGAATATGCAGCCAGCTTCGCACAATTAGATGTCTGCAACGGCCAGATTTATGTGGGAATGAGGACGCCTATCAGTCCTGTCACATGTAGCCTGGAGCCATTGAGGAAAAGGCTAACAAAATAACTACCTGGGCCGGTTTTCGGCCAACACAACTGATACGTTGTCCCTTAGACATCCTTATATTACGGAGCTACAGGACTATCGTCTTCGTGGGGACATTCACAGGAATAAAGGTAGGTCTATGACCACAACCTTTTTTGCAGCCGCCATCTCTCCTCCCTCGCCCACGAATGAGGCCACAATTTGAGAATGTCAACAAGCTCATGACGCGAGTGGACGGAGTAACTGGCCCGGCGTACAGCTTCTCCGCCTAGGCGTGCTACTATACCCTCCACTCATACGCACTTGTGACGACGACTTAATGAGCGTCGCGTCCCACTCTGGTACCTTGGCTGACTTAGGTCAGGATTGTCTGCCTTCCATCTGGGGGAAGTGGTGGCCTTCATCCACAACGGGCCAGGCGTGAGAGGAGCTGGACCAAAACGAGGACCAGATTATGACACGACACAAGTTAAATGACCTGAACAGTGTCCGCAAATCCTATAACAAGTTCCAAATGGACAGTATGGTGGTGAACCTATGCGCAGGCTCACGCCGCTAAGGCCACAGCAGCCAGTGCCAATACCAGATGGTTGACTAGCTCAGAGATTTGACTGGTGTATGATAGGGGACCTCGCGTCCCCACGGCACCTCCGCGGATCTTTCCACTTTTAAAAGGATGACGGTGTTTTAAACTAGTTTGAGGCGTTATGATTCGTGGCTTGGAAGGCTGCCAACTGATAGGCTGATTCTGTCCTCTCATGACGAAGAGTCAGGTAGCAATGTCTCATTTTGAAAGTGGCCTCAATTCAGAGGGGATCTGAGCAGACCATTATTAGCTTTTACGAAGACATAGTTCATGGTCCGCGTATCAGGTCGTGTGTGGCAGCGCAGACGGGTTTTTTAGCTTTGTCCTCACTGCGCCCGATCGTACCTCCGGTACTTTTTAGCCGTTCTTGCTATGGGACCCAGGATGATAAAGGAGGAGAGAGTGTGGCGGATACAGCGCAAGTCCGACATCACTATATACTAATTCATGGGCAATCCATGATCCTACACCCACCATAGATATTTTTGATCGCGACAGCCGAAATGATCGTATCAGGGAACCTTTGCGGCATGTGTTGCTCCCTAAAAGGCACTAACTATGGAGGAAGCCCATCTTAGCTTGCCGATATTAGGTCTGGATTTGTAATGTCGCCAAAATAATCTCCTCTATTTTGAGTTGAATTTGTGAAGGCACATGTTGCGAAACCCCCACACTAAGGGACTCAACAAACAACTTAGCAAGCGTATGTTTGCTTTCAATAAATTCTCATCAACCATACACACTTATGCCGTACTTTTGTTTTCGAACGTTTCCAGCTCCATCCTTTAAGGTCGCACATAATTAGACTTTCATTGACGAGGCGAAGGAAGTCAGAAAAGAAGATTTTCGTGGAGATTGCCCTGTCTGCTTACTTTACACAATGTTATATAAAACAAAGCAAGTTGAAACTGGAGTTCATATACCAGAAAACACACGCGGAAAGCTGGATGACCCACTGGTGAGTCGAACCCCTCACAGGTACGTCAGTTAGCAGCACAAGATCGACAAAACACGCGTGTGTGGACTTTAAGCTAATATCTGTGTAGTTAGTACGGCAAATAATTACGCATATACACAAACACATATACAATCACGCATTTACTACTGGCTGCCTGTTGGCCGTTTGTGATTATTACGCGTATATTCGGCAGTAGCTGATGGGTTTCAGCTCAAATATTCATATCAAATTTTGGACCGTGCCTGAAAAGGTCTGTTCTGAGAGATTTATTCCAAGTTTGCGCATTAATGTCCTCGGAAATTAAATAAGGTATGCCATGTGTTTTTTTTATAATCGCCGGCCAGTAATTTTCGAAATTGTGTCCAGTAAAGCCTTACTATCTTATAACTAATGACGGAACCTGCAGAGGCGCTTTCCTTTAGAAGCTCACTGGAAGTTCTGAATCGGGAACAGGTTATAGCTGACGCGAAAAACTGCTCTGCCTGAGACCGACACAGGATACGAATAGTGTGTGAGACGAGCATACCAGGACCTCCCGCAGAGGGTTCCAGAAGTCTTCGGATATTTATGGCATATAAACGAGCGTTCTATTATTAAGACTCCAAGAAAGTGCCTAGGTTAAAGTGCGATTTCCTAGGAGGAGAACGCGTGCTATAGATTGCAAAATGAACGCGTTGATATAGTATGCCGGTCAGAGTAAATAATTTTTGCTGTGAGAGCAGCAAGTAGTCAAGCCATAAGTAGGTGGTAAGGATAAAAACTTAATAGTTTAAAGGGCAGACCAACGTGGTCACTTTGCGACCTTGACCATGTTCACAAGATTAGGAGTCCTGAAAATATGCGATGGAGCGATCTTGCCTCAGCACGCTAATCAGATTGATTTGCAACCTTTCTGCGCTAATTAAAAATCCAGCCTACTTAAACGAAGGAGAAATGATGGGGATGTCCTGTTAGAACCTCGGCCATGCATTAAAGCTGACTTATTTTTCGACGTTAACAATGAATAATGTGTAGTGTGTGCGTGTGCATCGGTTTGAGTAAGGTCGCCGTTGTTTTTCGGGACTCTGGCTACAGCTTTACTTTATTTTCCGAGGCGTTTTGGCTGGATGTTATATAAACAATAAACAACAGTTTACTACAGCCATATTTTTGGAAGAGAAGCCATCTTCTTCATAACTTGGCCTTTTCAGCTGGGCAGGAAGTGGCTCCATGCTCGAACGCGCGTGTTATTTTATTCAATACGCCTCATTTTCCACTGGCAGGGCTTCGGTCTGGACTTCGTACACTTTAAGGGGCTAATTGATGGAGGGCGCGTTTGTTATTCTCATCACAAGCGTCTTACCAATAAAATATGGGATTTAAAAAGGTGGTTTGAGAAGGAAAGAACTTTGCGATAAAGATTTGCAAACATCTTGAACCGAATTCTCCGTCGCGTTGCAGAAAGGGTCGCATCGATGCGAATATTCTGATGAGAATAAGGTATGCCCTGAGGAATCAAAGTATGTATAATAGGAAATTGGCTAACCCGTTTAAGAGCAAACATCGTTATTGTTAAATATTTAACTGTAAAAGAATATTGGCGGTTATTTGCAGAAACTTTTAATTCACGCGACTATTGATAGACAGACAGTCAGATGACAAAGAGAATGAGTTCTTAGAGGGGGTGATAAATGTTTAGAATAACCGATTACCTTCTTTTCTGTTACTTCATACTATGGTTAGCGAAGAATTTCCAAAAAACGTTTTAAGTCCTCAATTGCGGAAATTAACTTTTCTGTCAAATTTTACTTCAATCTTGTCGTATCACATCCTTCCGCGACTCAGGTAGACGGGGTAAGGCTTATTTTCGCCAAATTTTAGTACTATTCTTTTCAGAAATTGCCACTTTTCAATTTCCTCAGAAGTTATCTACGCACTTGGAGTGGATGAGTTTATTCAAGGGCCGACTGACGGCCGTACCCCTCGCAGCTGCGCCATGCAGCGACAGAATATCGGTAAAACACGCATGTATGGGCTTTTGGGTAGTACCTGTGTTCTTAGTATGGTATCATCTTATCTTAAAATATTCTTTACTTAACACTGAATTCACTAAAAAGGCATTCGCCTTTGCACGGCCAGCGTAACCCTGTGGCCATAGTTCACATTTATTCCGGGATATGTTTGCGACAACCATTCCGTTTACAAGGCATTGTTCACAGGAAGCGCATGGGAGTGGAGCCTACCCACAACCTCTCAGCGAGGCTTATTTTTCTACTATACAGGCAACAAATGTTCGATAGTAAAAGGCCGAACTCACAGCTTCACTATAAACTTATTTCAGTCATACGTGTGCGCCGTATTTTTTGGTGGGAGTTGGGTTAAAAATCCTCCAGCATAATCAGTGTAACAGTAAGCTTCCTGATGAAGCATGGCTAGTAAGGCGTGAAGTAAAGACACTGCAAAATACAATCGATTTTGATTAATCATTGTCAGTTAAATTTTATGCGCCTAAGGAACAAAAAAGGGCTCGGGCGACAAAAATGTTGCACTCTCAGCACTTTTGAAATCAGATTAGTTCATTTGCATGCTTGGAAGAAAAGCCAAATTAGGAGCCACCGTCTAGGCTGGTAGTCTAGATGAGGAAAACGACGGAATTAAAACGTGCTTGCCTAACTAACATGTAGGCATAATGCAAAGGCGGGCACTTCAACTTCCAAAAAAACATTTCAATTATCTAGGCGATACGATCAAAATTGGTGTGTTGTTAATAGGGGTGGTGAAACTGAAATCCTCTGGTCTTGCCTTAATTCTACGCGGAAAATTTGGAATGTGAAAAAAATATTTTGGCGGGTAGACAGTATCAATGAGATGCAAATTCACCTCAACGACAGTGACATTCTCTGTCTTCTGATCTCTTGACTGCACTGAGGTCACAGATTCGTAAACAAGTGGGGGCTAAAAAACAGAGGAGGCATTTCGGTGCTTAGCTGTCTCTGCTAAAGGGTTGGCAGTTAGTAAAATTGTATTAGGTGACATTTGTGACATTACTAGGGATTACTCTATGCAATCTACGTCAGCTAAGCTGCGAATAATTATAAGCAAAGAAATTTTGATGTCCACGTTCTCTTCCGATGGCAAATATATTTGAAGCATATCCTTCTTCTGGCATTTACAGCGATGAAACCAATACTCGTCAGTAACACAGTTGTATTTAAACTCCACTTTTAACTCAGCGTGAGCACTTTGAGTCATCACGCGTTTCTTTAATAAGTAAAGCCGATACTGGCGAAGAGGCCATTGTCAGATTGGACGTAAAATGTCTCTGAAC
>CACRXP010000546.1:282288-315764 GCA_902702965.1 Spirometra erinaceieuropaei
ACATACCTCAGTCTTCACCAAAATCTCCTCATCGGGCTTCATCAAATCTGAAGGTTCCGCCGAAGGCACCTCATCAGAACAATTGGGCAGCGTGGTCTGATGCAGTGGTTGCTAACAACAGAAGATGAAACGCGCGGTTTAACAACAGGAACTAGTTCTGCTAACAGATATCCTGCAGCCTAATATGATATTTACGTATGCTGATAAAAATATCTGCAGACCATCGAAGAGGAGCGGACCAGAATAAATCTGCCACAAACAAGGTTACTTCACTAGAGGCACAGCAGACGCCTTCATAAATTTTCTATCTCATAGCAGCAAAGTTACGAGTCAGGATGCTGCAACAACTCTAGTATCATAAAGTACGATGCCTACAATCATGGGAGATCTCGGGACACACCACCTTAGATCATTTAATGGAGGGCATTATAGCTTCCCGGATCTGTACGGACAACACAGCCGATACCTTATTCCCTAGGCACCCTTGTATTGTGAAAGTACAGGAGCATCAATTTCGTGATATTTTTTTAGGAGTCGTCATCTCTCTTTATCTTCATATGGGATCTCTGAATTCGCACCGAGTTGTGCTATCATGTTCCGTTAAAACGTTGAAATACTGACACTCTAAACACGAGGAGGCAGCCGAGACTGATCTTTAGTTAACGTTATTTGAAATGACGAATGATGGACAAATTGCCAGTCTATAAGACTCTCGTCTTTAAAGCCTAATTGATAATGCTTCGTCAAAAATAACAACAATTGGACGCATAATCCCTTCATAGAAAAAGCTTACCTCCAGAGAAGGCGTCTCCAAGGCCTCTGGCTGAGTTTCAATTAGTTCTTTGGATGTTCCATGCACTTTTGGAGGCTAAATGTTAAGAGAAAAGGGTCACGGTAGATTTTGTAACCTCGCGTCGCAACCAGGAGCCCCAGGTCAGTGTAATACGGGAATGACGGTAGTAGGGATCTTACGGGTGGTGCATCAACGCGGACGTGGAACAAAACGAATGCAAGAAAACATGAACGATTAATAAATTACCGTCTTAATTCCTCCTCTGCGCTTAGGTATAACAACAGAACTGAGCGCGATGATTAAAAAATAAACAAAAGCAACTCCCGATAAATAAAAGGCATTTGGGTAAACCATAACCCGCAAATCTGAAGCAGATCAGGCCCAAAGAGTAAAGAAGGGTAACATATGGGGAGAAGTGAAACTGTAAAAATCTACTGCGAGGTAACCTGTGCACCTAAATGTCATAAGAGCTATGGAAATACCGCCTAATTAACGCGAAAGATGTCAGATACCTTAAGCGGGATCGCAGCTTGTGTCTGAATAATGAGTAACTAAGTAAAGTAATACAAACATTTGGGAAAAATACTTATATATGCATATTAAGGTTATGTACAGTAGATGTGCTAACTCATGAAATGGTAATTCCGCAATTGATTTTTGACTCGAAAAGATTATTAAATTGGGGTTGTAATAATAAACACTGTGCAGCATAATCCAATAATGCTTCAAATACTTCAGGATGCCGAATTTCGAATGAACGCCTTTCCGGACGCCCGGAAAAATTACACTCTATAAAAGAATGACTACTTAAGCAACATGAGCTTGTCTTATTGATTTTCGACGCTCTTATAAATTCAAATATACTTCATGGAAAATATATATTCAGATATTCATACTTCGACTCATTTGTTAGAAAACTGCGTCTTCTTCAGACTTCAGATTTAAAGGAAGAGTACAATTCTTCTTAAAATACTTTCCAAATGCCCGAATAATTTCGAACCCGACCTTTCGTAACACTTGCATTCAGGGTTCCAAAACTGTAAACTGTATATTTTCTGCGTATAGAAAATCATACATTTCTATACGCTATTATGAGGAAACCATATGGGTTAGTAAAATTTAACAGTAAGTTTGGGCCATCTTGTTAAATCTAAAAGTAACATTAGTAAGTTTAGAAACACAATATTTTAGAACGGGCATATCACGGCCTTAAAGTCTCACAATTAGAAACTTTTTAAACCTTCAAGTGCAAAATATAAAGGAAACCTAATTTTCTACCAAATGAGTAAAAGAATGAATAATTTTTATGCATGCTTTCGCTGGAATATATTTGAACTTATAGGGACATCGAAAATCAATGAGAGAAATTCACGCCACTTAAGTAGTTATACGTGGGTCCGTTCGAAAGCTGGCATCCTGGTGTAACCAAATTATCTCGGGATTATGCTGAATGGCGATTAATCTTACAATCCTACTTAAATAGTCTTTTCGAATCAACAACGCATTTCAGAGTTTCAGTTAACATCTCACGGGTTAACATATCCACTGTATGATGGTGAAACGCAATAACGAGTAGAGTGGGTAATAAGGCTTATTTCTCTTCTTCCAAAATGCAGACAATCGTCTCGAGATCACAGGAAAGTCAGACAGTCGCGGCTTGATCTTATGACGAAAGCGAGAGAAATGACCGAAACTTCAGCTCTGAGAAGGTGGTTGAAAACCCCCAAACAAGGGGACTGCTGCCGAGTGTGGCGAAATGCCAATGTGGACGCCAAATACGTCAGTTTTGGACACTTTAAAGTCACGAATGGAAGAGAATATGCTCGTATCAGGTTCTTGTTTAAAAGAAAACGAAGACACGATCACTGGAAAGGTAGCTCTGTTGGTCTTCATTTTCGAACACGAACAGGAGTTCGTCATCAGAGATTGTTAGACTGCAGCAACGTGTAAACATTTATACCGTCAAATCAGCTAAGCGAACCGGACTCAGGGTGTTGAGACACGAAGCCAATTTTAACACTGCTGATGCCACCCCACCCAACTTCATTGCCGCACTTCAGGCCATGTTAGTGAGAACTAACACAACCGATAGGGCTAAACACACGGCGCGCCAAAATGTCACGTCTCTCCTGATGACGAACGGGCACGCTAACAATATGTCGCCCATAAAATAGAAGAAACGATGAAATTAATGATAGACAAGGATACTAATAGTACTACCGGCCGACAGAGGAAGAAAAGACGTTGTGATGAATCGCGTTGATTACAATGAGAAGGCACAAGTTCCCCCAGAAAACCAAAAGTCCTACAAGCCCACCCCCTCCTCGTAGGCTAAATCGATGACAGGCCAGCTAACTGGACTCATAAGCCGACTCAGGCGCAACAATGCAATCTCGCTTGACGAATAGCGCCAGACAAAGCCAAACAGACACAGCATTGGCCAAGTTCTATTAACTACCAAAAATCCACAAACCCAACGTTCCTCTGCGGCCAAGCGTTGCCCTGAAAGGCAGCCGCACATACCATCTTGCCAAATGGATGTCCCAAAAACTCAATTTTCTCCGACGTCAGTCAATTGTGCTTCCAAATTCTTTGCCGACCTTCGGGGAAAAACTATTCGACCCGACCAAGTTTTGGTATTCTTCGATGTTGTCTCACTTTTCACGTCCATTCCACCAGACTTGGCGCGCAGTTTGCTACGCAAAAAGCTCGAAGAAATGCATGGCCAAACGACGGAGCCCCTAAATATCTAGCATCTAATGCAGACCCTTGAATTCCGCCAATGAACCCTTTTCACCTTCGGTGGCAGAACATACGAACAAATCAGAGGAAAAACAATGGATTTCCCAACATCCATCCTAGTTACGGAGTTGGTCCTATAAGAGCTGGAAGCGGTTGCTTTAAGTCACTACAAACCTGCGTTTTAGAGCCGACACGTAGACAATATATTCGTCACTATTGGGAGAGACAGCCTATTGGGTTTCCAAGACCTGTTTAACAGCATCTTCCCCGACATTCCATTTAAAAAAGAAGACGAGTAGCCTGAGAAATTGCCCTTCATCAGTCGCTGCATATGTACCGTACATAAGGAATGTGCTCGAGGACACAGAACGCACGGCAGCAGAAGTAGGCGTGGGTAGCGCCCATTATCCGGCGGCTACAATGCGTAGCAAACTCATAAAGATGAAGGGTAGGCTGGACGAAGGCGAGCAATTGGGCGTAGTCTATCGAATCTCTTGCCATAACAGGACGACGTCTCAGCTCACGAATACTCGAGCACAAACGGGCCGTTCAGAGAGGCGACCCACTATCTCAAGTCAAGGGGCGAGAAATGTCGGAGGCATGGGTGTCGGACACCGACAGTTCGACCGTCGAGTTCGACGATGTTCCCCGTGTGCTCCGCAGCAAGATGTAGCAAACACGGTGACTCGCACGTAAATTAGTTTGAAACGATGGCAGACTTGCGCAGCATCTACCGCACTCTCCCTTCCCATTCCCCACCTGGTCCCAGTGTCACGACAGAGTTAAAAAGACCGGGTACGGGGGAGGACGTATGTGAATGGCACAGCAGAACACGCAACTGGGCGTGTCACCACACCCCCTGGTCCGCAACACACACTTGACCGGAGTCTTAACCAACAATGGCAAAAGAATGGAGGCTGGCACGGCCGAGGCCGCACCTAGGCGTGCCGCCACATCCGACTCGGATCTCCGGAGTGGGAGTGCCATAAAGGCCACATTAAAAAGGAGCCATTGCGACCTGATTTTTAGATCACCAGCCGGCCACTTCACAGATAACACTGGGCCGACTGCGAGGTCCAAGTTATCTCGTCAGTTGGCAACCTCCTAAGCCACGGCTTTTAGCGCACCGTGATAGCTTTAAGTGCTTATAGTGGGAGAAATTCGCTGAGTCGTCGACCTCAATCTCCCTCCCCATTTCTAGGTCCCAGCCACTGTCGGAAACCAACTCCATCAATAGACACACTGACTTACCCGCGCGTTATCACGCACTATGCCCAAGCGGCTATGTGGAGCAGCTCCTATCGCCGCGAAGAGTAAACGTCGTCACCACGCCGGGGGACCATTGTGAGCCAAGCAGTAAGAACCAGACCTAGCCACTGACGTAATCCCCCCCCGCCCCACGGTACGACGGTATGCGTGTTCACACATTGCTACACTCTAACAGTCTCTGGTGATGAACTCCTGTTCGAGTTTGAAAGCTAAGATCAATATAGCTAATGTTCCAGTGATTGTGTTGTCGTCTTCTTTTAAACTTTACAGTCAATCATACCAAGCATTTCAAGGATTGAACCACGGCAAAACATATCGATGCGATTGACGCCTACTGGAAAGGACAGAAACGGTCTCTCTCAATGTGGGCCTACATAGGCGAGGTTCAGTTTCGTCTATGGTTTGGCTTACACAGCGTTGCGCTAAAGGAAGCGTGGGAAATATCCTTATTGCATATTGCCGAGACATATCCGGTACAACCGCTTTCCGAACATGGAACCTGGAAGCATCCTTCCTGAGAGCGGAGTAACGACCATATGTACGTAAATTTTGGTGTGCAAACTCAATTAAATGTAACAGTTTACTTATTTCTTATGCGTACCTAGACGCAAAAATATTCATGAAGAAGTATACAAATCGTGATGTCCGCGTTCGGCAACATAAATAGTTTGGAGATGTTGAGGAGGCTGAGCATTTTTGTTCTAACCGAGGCGAAGTAAACTAACATGCAGCCGGCGATCCTTAATTCACGTGTTGTGTAGAGAGTAAGGAGATGGTACGAAAAGGCTTAGCTACTCTTTTGAATGGAATAAGTAAGTCACGGCACATGCAATCAACAACGAAAGACGATGCAAGCACATTGGGAGGACTCGGTAATAAATGCAAGGCACATCTGATCGCGGGGAGGGAGGAATGAAAACCGAAGGCCACGTCTTGTCATGTGAAGGTCATACTAGAACAACTCGGCGCATGGGGTCATATCAATGCGTTAGATGACACTCAGAGGGAGACTTCGTGTAACTATGTCCCAATAAACGAACTAAGGCCTACTAGGACGAACATAATAAATAGCTATGTACATCAAATGCAGCGGGGTTGCACAGCCTATTCTTACCGAAAACAGATTTAATCCTAAAATAATATTTCGGGGGATTTTTCTGAAAAATTGAGCTAGAGGTGTTTGGAAAGGTTATGAAGCATCTGAAAAGATTAGTGGAAATATCAGGTGAAGACATCTTCTTCGCGGTGATGAACTCATTAATAGTTTTCAAAACAAACCTGACCGGAACCAAGGCCATTTCGGCAGTGGTCACAAAATGAGGACGGTAGTCAATGTGAACGAAAGAATCTTCCGACGCGCAGCTAAGTATCTGAACGTAAGAAACGTAACTGTACTTTTCGCGAGCGTGTGGAGTTTATGTAAGCTGAAATAGTTTGAAGTGAAGGCTCCGTCGAGATCGCGTTCAAAATTAACCTAATTCTCAATCGTTCCACTTTCGGTTACTTTGCGGAAGGTCTGGTCTCTGTGGCGAAAATGGTAGAGGTGAAATGGTCAGACTACTTTTTCTGACTTCGTAAATGATTGAAAAACGTTAGGGAAATGATATCTACATCGAATTTCCAACTGTTTTTGTAATTTTCATTATTACAATCACACCAGACAAAGTCCTCCGTTGTAAATTTCAAATGCACTTTTAAGTATAAATGGGGTGACATCTAACAGAAACAATAGTCTTGGTCTGCAAAAGTCAAATTTATTTGCAGCTGCCACTGCTGTAATTTTTAAATTACTTTTATCAACTTGAATGGTTGCCCGTGACATCTTCGATGTTGAAAAATGGGACACTCTTGCCGCCTCAGTTATCCTGGTTCAATGAAAAAGGTACAGGCGAAAAAGGTGTGATCACTGGAACAGGAAGTTTATTATCCTGACGTTTCGGATGCTCACTCGAATCCATCATCAGATACAGTCTCAGACAAGGGTAGTGGGGGCACATAGGTCGCAGTATTTGTAGTAGTAGCTGCCATGAAACCTCATGTGTTTTATAAGTAACAGCTCTTACGGTCACCGCTGGGGGACGTAATTGGTGCAATGATGGCTCGTCAGTCCGCGTCCGAGTAGTTAGTCGCCGCAATTTCATCATCCGCGCTGGATGTTGGCGTGACGAGTACTCGGCCATTCGACTCTCTGTCATCGGGTTTATTTCTCCCCGCGCCCTGCCCACGTGACAAGGATGGATTACGGGCCTGAAAACCATGATTCGAGGAGCCCACGGTTCACGCGGTTGTCACCTCTTGCAAGGACTTCGGCCGCTTGAAACTTAAAAATATTGCTGGGACCCGTGGAATGAGCAGCCACTTGAGAGCTAACATCTGTCGCCCTCACCGCTGCTGCGTGTTCAGCCATCTGTGTTTGGAGCAGTCTCCCAGTTTGTCCGAAGTAGTTGCTCTGTCTACAACTGCAACAAATCCGGTAAACGACTCCAGACATTTCCTGCCGTAGCAGTGGGTCTTTCGGCCTCATGACCTGGCGCCTGGTAGTTGCTTCCAGCCTCTGTGCAACCCCAACTCCAAGTGGAGTGAGATGACGACTGACGGATTCCGAGACGTTCTTCACGCACGGAAGAGTCCGCCAAAATTTGGGACCGGTTGGATTGGGTCTCTGGTGTCGTTTTAGTATGCATTTGTTGACAAAGTTGCGCGAGTAATCATTAGCACTCAGTATGCGTCGAAGATAATGTAGTTCAGCAACCTTGTCTTCCGTTTCACTGCAGTGCGTCTCAGCGCGCCGGTATAGCGCGCTTACGCAACTGCGTTTGCGACCGGTCCGGTTGTTACCGTTGAAATTCAGTACTTGCGTCGTATTTGTCGCTTTCCTGAACACTTTGGTTTGTAGGCCACCATAATCTCTGCGGTAAACGAGGACATCTAGAAAGACCAACTGGTTGATTTCTTCGTAAACTGGATGTCCGGGAAGACGGCCTTGAGACGTTTATTGAATGTCAATACCTGATCCCGTTCGAAGTCACCCAATGACTTGACTGAAAACTCAACAAATCGCTGCCTCCAGTGAGTCATGTTATGTTAGCGGATTTCGTAATTTTCAGTTAGTTAACTGCGCAGTGCACATGAAGACCTTATGAAATCTGTAGAGAATCTGGCGAACACGAAGGTTGACTGGACACAAAAAATAGTTAAAACTGCAAAATCCCTCCCAGAAATCTATGGCTTTTCGGAATCAACTTCCTAGAAGTCAAACGTGAGAATTTGGAAACGTTTGTTGAGGGACAGAATTGTCAGACCGTTTAATTTACTGGCAGTTCTTGACCGAAACGTTTCACAAACTGTTGATAGTGCAGCGTTTTGCACTAGTCAATATGCTTTACGCCACTCGTCGCAGTCACGTGTTTGATGTAATTATGAGGGCACAGGAGAACGGTAAGATACTTAAATTGGCCTGCTTTGAGTGCAGGTGTGCGGTAAACACCGGATCTCTTCAGTCTTCCCTGAAGATCTTTAAAATCCTTGATCACCTCCCTAAGGCCCAAAAGGCCCCGATTTTCAAAGGGCCATGACTAGTAGAGTTGTCCTCGCTAAATCAGAAGAAGACTCTATAACATAGATTGGAGGGCAAACAGGCAGCTGCCAGCTGCCCTGTTGTTGCCCTAACAGATGGCGAAGAGTAAACTTTGATTCAGGCAGTGCTACTTTTCTGAACAGTGAACGAACCTGTGATGCTAACGTCTCACGCTGTTTGCGTGCTTGTCCAAGGCGGAATCAACTTATTGGTCATTAGAAACTCTAGTACCACAGTAAACTATGTGCTACTACCCAAATGTGCCGGTTGCAACTCGAAAGGCAACAAACATAAATGGAATTAGGGCCATCTGCGGCAACTTGAAAAACAGCAAAATTCAAACCTAGCCAGGCTGACTGTTTTTGGCATATAAGCAGCATGTCCATCCATGCGAACACCTCTTTTATGGATTACATAGTCGACTAATAGCCACATTTTCTCTGAGGAGCACAAAACTTGTGAAATACCGGTAAGGTCTTTGTGTAGCCTAAACAAACCAATGATTCGTCATTAGGTGTTATAATGCCCGGATTGGTGAAAGTATCAGAACTCTTCTAAGTAACTGGTCAGCCCTATGCTTTGTTTGCTATGTTTTAATAAAAGAAGAGATGCCAAAACCTACTAAGAAAACACAAGAGGATGGTGATGTATGTTTAGACGAGGTAAGATATTTAAGTTTAAACTTTATCTGCGCATTAAACAAATGATACTCTCATAGTGATAGTGATAATCGGTTTAATTGCATTAGGTTGAAAATTCGATCCGCGCAAACATTTTTAGTGTCCGTTAAAAAATACCGAGTAGCATGATTTTTATTAAACATAAAAATTGAAAGGGAAGAACACGCCACCTATGTCCTTGTTCGATAGAAACCAGCACATATAACTTTAAGGAAATTTCCTGCTTAGAAAATGGGATAAACTATCACTTTTTTATGTCATTCGAAGGGCATTGAGGGAAAATCATTTCTTCTTTTTCGTAAATCCAAAGTATTTACGAGGTAAATCATTCGCAGTCATACCTCTGTAGTCGTTACCACCGGTGCTTCGGCCCTTGTTGGTTGTACGACGGTAACGGATTCATAAACTTGCGGAGGCTTAAACGAAAAGGAATTTTGGACCGGTTTAAATGCCGTAGATAATTTCTTTTTTATTTAACATTAATTCTGTCTGCTTGTGTTCATTGTAGATTTTTAGAAAGTTGGTCATTCTGTAACACTGCGCTGCATGGCAAGTAGTCAGCCTTTTGCAGCACTTGAAACCTAACTACGAAATAATTACTAAACATATACGTACATTTCAGTATCATAAATTGCAGAGAAACCACTGGCTTTGCAAAAACACTGCTGGTATCATTGTGAATGTTGTTGTTGACTAATTGGTGTTGGCTATAGCTATCGGCCATGCGTAATCTATGCGTTTACGCTCCGCTATCTGATCTGACGTTGCAGGTGTCGACTTCCGATATCGATAGTAGGAAACGGTATTGGTGGTATGTTTTTCGACAAAACCTTGCAGCGCGATTGTTCGTCACACCTTATTTTACCGCAACGGAAAAACTCATACTACTTAAATGACCATCTTCCACACAGCGCGGTTTTTCTAAGTGACCATGAAGAATCTCGTCCAAAAGCCGGCATCCTGGTTTCATTGAAAGTTTTAAGGATTAGGCTGCACTATAATAATATTATGACATTACAACGCCACTGAAGTAGCTTTTGTAATCTAAAACAGAATTTCAGTCAAAATTTTCTACGATAAATAAGGTACTGAAAGTCAATATAAACGCTCGTTGCCATGCTGCCGACCATATTAATCTTTGCAATGGCTTGCGTTTAATATTGGTTTATTAAAGCACAAAAGACATTTCAGAATGCCTTTGGATACTTTACCTCATTCTGGATGAAAACGTCATCCTCGGCTTCTGTTAGGTCACTCCTTTTCGCCAGAAGAGGTTCATCGTCAATCTGCTGGGCTATCTGAGGCCCTTGCAAAGCCTAGGATACACAGCGCAGCAAATAAGTGGGCGACTGTTACGAGTTAGATGAAAAATGCAATTATGTTTAGTAAGAGAGATGCAAACTGCCATCACACAGTTTCAGCCTCCATTAAATTATTAATTTACTAATATTATAACGACATAATTCATCTAGCGTAATGCCCGACAAACATGTGTTCCCATCTGTAAAAACTTTGGGTTAAGTTTGGCATTTCAAAGGCATTCTTCGTGATACTAACCTACAACAGAACAAGCGCTCGTGTTGGACGTGAACGAGAAAATGAAGTACTACCTAAATAGGGTGAAGGGACGGTGCTGGTTCATTGGCCGCAAGTTATTGTTTATCGTTTGACGATGTTCCCGGTATTATTGTGCCAGCAAAGGCCAGCAACTAAGCGGCAGTTAGGTTTCCTATCGTCTATTACTTTCATGACAGCAGCAAATTCGAGGGCAAAACGTATATTTAGCGTTATCTTGCAGGTGATGCAGTCTTCGGGAAGACTTTACTTTAAAGGATGTGGTGTAGTGACCCGCATTTGAAGTCCTTCCCAAAGTGGTAAAAGTATTTTCGTTCTTCACGAGTTTAGAGTCACTCAGGTTTTCAAATGTGGATCAGTAAAGTCATATTCAAACATCAAAGGTATTATCGGCGAGCAGATACAAGAAACCTATGTGTAGGTGGGCATACACTCGAGCACACTGTCTCGGGATGAAAAAGTCTCGGCTGTTTTTATATTGATGAAGTTTGTTTTCAGGCCACCCTCCATAGAGATAAAAATTCCAGGCAGAAGAACGTTCTAGCACAACGTAAACACATCCGTTAGGTTGACGTGCGATTTTTCTCATCAAAATGATAATATTCTTATTGACCTAAAAGGATTTCCTCGCGTTTGCTTCATTCAAATTCGTATTAGATACTAATATTCCATCTAGTTTGGAATACTCGCCGGTCACAACCGGTTCAATTTGAGATCTGACAGATTACATGCGGCGTCTATGAATCTTCATAAGCATTCTAAATAATTCTGAAATTCATACCAGTTTATACAGACAAGGTGTTCTCAATTTTATCCACTTAACGTACTTTCATTTGGACCAGGTCGTCATTGAGGAGTTCAGACCCAGCAGCCAAATTATCCGGAGGCGCCGCCTGGGAGGGCTTATTTTGGGTTTCACAAATTTGCTGAGGCTATACACGAAACAGGAAAGTCATTCAGCCAGAGGTCTGCGCCGTGTAGGTTTATTTTTCTCTACTGACCATATGAATAAAAAAGTCAAAGCACTGTCAAATCCTCCCACAGATATTTCTCCGTGAAATATTGGAAAATGCAATTAATAGTATTTTAGGATTTTTCAAAACCAGCAAGTTTCGACTGTCCTTCCTCCATTTACGCGCAAATATCTTTATTTTAACTTTGTTGCTTCGGACACCATTATCGCATAAGGTGGAGGGCCATTTACAAATTGGGGATGCTCGAATTGCATGTGTGTCAGGGTAAGGAAGAAGACTGCTTGAGCATCGGAACCATTTTGTTTATTTGTCTGAGTTTTCGAAATCGTGCAGGCGTGAAACGTCAGGGGTAAAAACAGCAGTGGAACAAGCGGCAGTCGTGGGAGATCTTTAACAATCAACTACTAGTGGTGCAGGTTCAGGAATGACTGCCCGGGACTCTGTTTGTCGGCGTCAGATAGATACATCGACTAAACAATTATTCACATGATACCCAGGCATCAGCCAATTTACGGCTTGTCGGGCTTCTGGCGTGAGCAGTTATCTTTGTGACTACGACGTAAAACTCTCGACCCGCTTCGAAGCTATGGCCAGCCGCTTGTTACCCGATTGCATGGTAAGCTTGTGTTCATGTAAGCGTTATTTGAGCATGCGCCTAGTCTGGCGTGCGTGATCATAGGCGTACAATCGGCACGGAGCACGATAAACTACGCCCGACTGCCTACTGGGATTCAAGCAGTCCTTGATTTCCATGACACTGCTTTGCATCTAGTTACACACAATGCGCTGATTAATGCATAACAGAGCATGCAATGCCTTTGGCGATGTTTACAGTTGGATCATCCCCAAGCGATTGCTTAGACATCGGCTTATAAACGTCTTCGGATAGCCGTTACGCAAAAATGGATTGTAAGGATATCGAACATCGGGTATCTTTATTCCAGGTTACTGCGGTGTGTCTGGACCCATTTGAAGATTATTCCCAAGCAACTTCGTCCTTGAGCGACCGGATATTTGCTGTGAAAAATGAGAGACCGCATTGTGACCGTTACCCTTCATTAAACCCTCGTCCCTATTTTGTCGTTGAGATTTCGCTGGACGAACTGCTCCTTTCCTTCTTCCATAGTGAATTGTAAGTCTTGGCACGGTTATGTTGAACAGCTTATGGGAATTCTGCAGCATGTCTCTTCGCTGTGATCGAAACATGTGCCGCTAACGTACCGACATCAAAAGTCTGGCCGGCTGGATGTAGGTAGTCTTTTCTAACTCCCACATCTTGTTGTCAGTGACAACCTTTGGAATTTCGCAGAAACCTTTTCCGTTTGCGATACCCTTCTTCGACCCATAGGCAGCCGTGATGGAGTATTTTATAAATTGACCAGCCTTTTCTTATTGAAATTGCACCTATCCTGGAATACGTTTTTTTGTTTTTTCTTCGTGTACCCTCCGCTCCCCCTGGAATTCAGAAGACAACTCTGCAAATACACTATATAGTAATAATGTTAGTTTTCTTTAAATTCCCATAAGTTCAAATGTAAAGAAAACTGGTATATCTACAAAAAATAGAGGGGAATGCTCGAGGACTCAATAGTAGACCAAACCTTCACATCTATGTCATCAAACGTTAGGATATTGGCATAGCACCTCTGGGCTTTTAGCCAGTACCTGTTCTGTCATTATTATTAAACCGTACGACAGTTGCGTACTCCTGGCTCCTCGTTAAACGTTTATAAAACAGCCCGACTGTTACGCCGAAGCGGATTAATTTTGGCTAGAGCATTCATAGCAGAACGGTTTGGTTGGCCTATAAATTACTACTAGTTTTCGGATACCACTGTGATAATATAGTTATATCAGGCTTGCTGCGGATTACCCGGTGTCGCGCCCTAATCGGCACTAGAATTCAAAGCGAAGCGATTGAAGCCAGTTGGTAATACGTCACTAAAGGCTTTAAAAGTCGTTTTCCATACGTCGGGACCGACAAATTTTCAACCAGCGCATTGTTATTAGGATCTCCGACCAATTACCACCACAGCACAGAACACCCTATTTAATTCTGTGCACGAACGCATGTGCGCATCCACATGCGCCCAACCGCTTCAGGGTTACTTGCAGGCACTCCAGGCCTAAAGTCACTCGACTCCAGGCGTGTTGACTAACAATCACTTAGCAGGCATAGGCGCCTGCTGCTCACGTCAAAACATCAGGTTACACACCTAACTAGAGGATAATCGAAAGTTTGGTTAGGTGACAAGTCCTCTCTCTTGACTTCATTTCCGCAAACATGTGCGGCCGACATATACAATTCAGGAGAATACTCACTGTTTAAATACACTTATGCTTCATTGCTCCCATATTCGTACATTTTAAAGCCTCGTAATGTAGGCAACAACATTTCGGACCCAGCGCTACAGCAACAGCGACTGTACGCCTCTTTAAGTCTCTTGTGCAAGACAGCGCGGGCCAGGTTTGGTGGGCTGGATGTGAATAACGATGTCGCATCGAAGGAAAACACGATTTCGTCCGGTTGACTCTTTCGACCTCAGAGGTCTATGAAGAATTGAGAGGCTGATCGAACTGAGGTAGTCGAATTGCCTTGGAGGAACTTCGTCACCAGAGAGCTCGAACATCAACGCCACCGACGATATGGCATTCTCTGCAATACATCAAGGATGTTTCAGAAGCGACCGAGCGCATTGCTGCGGAGCTAGGTGTTGGAATTTTCCACCGCCCCAAAGCCACCATACGCAATAGGGTCATGACAATCAAAGACCAGTTAAAGCCTGAAGGGCAATCTGCAGTAGTGTATCGCATTCCGTGTCCAAATTGTCCTTCTAACTACACAGGACAGAATGGGCGCGTGCTCGGATTGCGCATACACGAGCATAAGCTGGCTGTGCAGCGAAGCGACGCATTATCACAAACGGCCGCCCACACGAGTTTAACTACGCAGCCACCAAAATAGTTGCACACGCCGGAAACAAAACAGGCCGAGAATTGATTGAAGCTTGGGCCTCGGATGAGAACTCGATTATTCGATTTATCTATATGTCGTCGACGTACAGAGTCCTGCGTAGTCACCTCCAGTCTTTCGCCGTCGGTCGATGATTGGCCTGCATGCCTTATAACTGTCGCTTGTTCTGTTGCTGCTACTACCTCTATACGAGTCTGAAAGCTCAGGACAATAACCAAAGTGTTCCGGTGTTCGACTCTTCTTCTTCAATTATACAAACACCTGGAACTCAAAATGTCGCCTTAATTTGTGATTATTGTGTGATTGGGAGTGTAGGCAAACTGTCCGAGTGAAATAGGGATTCTGTGCAAAAGCTTTAGTGGCGGGAAATACATCAGCATACTGACAGGTCAACTGCTACCGTGAAATACACGAGCGGAAACCACGAATAATTCAACCGCCATTGCTATCAAAAAATCGAATTCTACCCAATGAATTTGGAATGTGTATATATTTATTCATTGTTTGGGCTCTAAAGGGGTTCGCCGATTCAAGGGTGGAAGCGCAGTCCCCAGTGAGATTACTATGATGAGAGAGCGCTTGCCATTGAAATGGAAGAAACGCTAATATTTAACGCCGCCTTAAGTTAAAGGAGTGAATGAACAGTAATTGCGTGGATTTTTAAACGTGATTAATGCAGCTATTCTTAAGAATCTGCAGTAGATGATCAGCATGTTGTTCTCCACGGACCAACATGGCACAGGAATAAGTGCTGAGCAAGTTTTATTCGATGAAGGATGTTTAAGAAACCAAATCGGGCTCAACAGCAGTCTTCATGAGCCTCAAAACCCCTTTAGAGCTTGTGAAGAGAGTTCTTCAAAAATGAAGATAGTAACTTTAATGGGCAATCTGGGGATTGAAGGCCGTTACCATGGTACTACAAAAATAATCTCTTATTTTTATTCTTGTTTGAAAAGATCTCTAAGAACAGCAGTCGAATTTTTGTTTCAGAAACAGTTCTTGACATGTTTAATTACCGGTTACTCATGAGAGACAAACTTTCTTGCAGAAGGTAGCTTTATTCATTTTCCACTACAAATGGTTTCTTTATTATAGGGCATACCAGCCAGTTTATTTGGAAAAGCGCTCCAATGCTGTTGTGCAACATTCTTTCCCCTTTTAGACAAACTATACTCAAGGGGTCTCCTACTGCATTTTTCGCGAGATTTCTGAAGTTTGTTACACGTTTTTACCGTAAAAGTATGAAAATTAGTCGCCCATTTCTAAAACAACTGGACTGAACACGTTTACGGAAGGGCAGTTAGAGTATTTTAAGCCTTGAACAACCAATAAGGGGCTCAGAGGAATTGCTCAAAATGCAGCAGGTGCAATTAAACAAATAATAATCTAACCAAAATATCCCCTTCCGATTCATGTTGCGTATCACCGACGGATGAGGGTTTACTTTGTTCTGAGTTGCCATTTGAAGCATCAGGGGGAGTTGGCGGTTGCATAAACAACGGTGTCCTCGGCAGTGACTTCCTCGGCATCTAAAATTTCAGTCACTCAGGTCTCAAGCATTATCTTGAAAAAGAGAAGAATCAACTCGCTGAGACTTCGTGTTGTTTTTGTCCGCTTCCATTTCTTAAGGCTTCCTTCCCGTCTCTCGACGTAACATAGCTTCTTAATGTTCATTATGTGGCCATCCTTTTCTATCTGCCGAGTGACTTCATAAATAGGGAATAAGCAATAGAGTAGATGTTCTGTCTCATGAAATGTAAGCCGAAAAACTGGAATTTCTTTTTGATTTGAAGAGACTACTTAGGTAGGGTTGTGACACTAGTTACTATGTAGCATAGTCTTAAGGTATTTCAGTCACGCCAGGCGGTTTGCCTTTGAATGAGTCTAAAAAGAACTACAATCTGCAAAATGTGGCTACTTAAGAAGTATAGATTCTTCCAACTGATTTCCGATGCCCTTATAAATTCAAGAATATTCTATATAAAAATGGACAAAACTATGCCTTCTTGTGCTCATGTGGCAGCAGATTACGACAGCTTACATTTCAAACTCAAAGAAAGATTATCTTCCTGTATTAACAGTGTTTCTAATTATGAGATTTTTAAAGCCGTGATGCGCCCATTTATACAGCATTGTATCAGCGCCTCCGCTATCGCAGTTTATGAGGCTGATAAGAAGTAGAAACGATCGCTGAAACAAGAGCTTTATTCACCTGACGTTTCGGATTCTCGATCGAACCCATCATGAGAGACAGTGGCAGAAAGAGATGATAAATGCACAGGAAGTTGCAGTATCTATAGGACGCAGTCGATATGCTACTGCATACCTATGATAATTAACCGCTCTCCCTTTTATCAAGAATTTTTGCTGCTGGTGCGCTAATGGCCCCATAGCCGGCATGAAAGTTGTTAATCGCTGAATTTTCATCACCCGTGTCGGATGTTAGCGTTATGATGGCTCGGCCATCTGCATCACCGGCCTGCGCGCTCCCCGAGTGGTTAATTGGTTTGGCCAGACTACGTCTCAGCACCGAATATGGAGTGGGGATGCCGGTGCACTTATTGATAGACTAAGGGCCCGTGAACGATCACGCAAGCAACTCGCGGCTCATCCGATTATCACCTCTCGCTGGAATTTCGGCTTCATCGAACTTGAATATGTGGCCGGTCTCGTCGAATGGGCCGCGACCTGAAAGTTGGCGTCATTTCTCCGTACCGCTGCCGCGTGTACGGCAATTCGCGTTCGGAGCAAATAAGCACAAGAAGGAGTATTTTGTCCGTGTTTTCATCGGACTGTATTTGAGTTAATAAGGGCATCGAGAGCCAGTGGAAAGAATTCATACGTGAAGTTGCCGTTTTACAAAGCGCGGTTCTCGCACGCGGCCGGGAAGGAACATATTCAAAATTCGACATCCTGACGCCCTTAAAATACCATGCAGGTATGGTGCACGACAATTAATATTACAACTCTTCTGCAGTACTCTCTTCGAATCCAAAGCACATTTAAGTTTTCCGGTTAACATTTCATGAGATAGCACATCAACTCTAAGTGCAGATGAAATTACTAACAATGATATAGGAGACTAGGACGGATATTTCTGGCCTACTAGCTGTCCCAAATCAGCCTTAAAAAAACCCCAGCTTTGGGGGCACGTGAGGCTTGACCCTGAGTTTTCGTGTTACCTGTCCAGAACTTTAATCATTGTAAATGCCTCTATCATAAATACAGCGCTTCTTATTGATCAGCTTTCCTCTGAGGTAACGCGTCATTATGCAAACGAAAAACCATATTTTTATGGGAAACTTGTGTGACTGTTTTGTGTATAGTGAATAGGTGTTTATAACATCAAGTGGCTACAATGAGCCCCTTGATTGCTTATTTGATCGATGACTCTGCCAAAATTTCTAGTTTTTTATAGTCTGTCTGTTTGTCAGAGTAAAACTTTTGTAAATAACTATCTCAACCATATAGAAAGATCTCATAAGCTTCCTTTCACATGAACCTCATGATTTTATTTAACATCACAAACTCCTGAGTCATTGTTGGACATCAGAAGATTGTTTTCTGATAATAAACTACACAGAGCTTACCAGAATACATGTGTGACATTTGAAAAGTCATTTATTTTTTGCAAACACAAGGATTGTATCCCAAGCGTAGGGTCTCTGTTAAATTTTAAAGTCATCTGCAGATAAAATTTCAAATGGAAAGTCAGGAAGCAGATTATGTCGAATCCATCGTTGGTCGCTAGAATTTTATAATTCATAAAAATAATTCATGAGCATGACGTCATGATCCCTTTTGCCTTTTTAGGCTTATTCGCGGATTTTTAATGCCAAGGTTTCTAACTCAAGATACGATGCCGCAGGCATCCTATGTCCACCCCTTTAACGTCTTCCTGGAGCACGCTGTGTGGGTTTTCGAGTAATGCTGCTTCCACCGTCATCCAGTCGGACGCAGGGGCAGCAGAACATTCGAAGGTCTGTTGATATTCTGACACCGATCTGCATGGCTGTCAATTGAATCAACCAAACTCTAGATGTCATCCAATGTATGAAAGTCTTTTTAGGTTTTTACTCAAGCCGTCATGGCTAGTTGGCGGAATTAAAGAGCCTACCGCCTTAGCGGATGAATAGCTGCGTTGATGGTCTAAGATGTTATGCTCAGTTTTTGTCATGTATCTGAGTACTTGCCGCGTGGCTAGACAGTGTCCGGATTGAGCTCGCAATGCTATATTTGCAATGCAAATGGGAGACTGGTTTAAAATAATGACGACAAGTAATAATTCAGCCTTCATGTCCGTATCCTACGACTGCAGAACCGTTAAAAGGGTCCCACTGGCTATTCTAATCAACATCTAAAGAGGCTAGTGATAACTCTGTTGGGACACATATATTTTGAATGTTTTTCGAACAAATTAACCAATTATTCAAAGATTCGGTAACCGTTGGCATAAAGGACCCTCTACTTTTTACCATTACGTGTGCGGCAGATTTATACTGGTAAATTGAAGTCGATAACTGTTACCAAGTTAAACCGAGATTTCGGAAGACCTGATTAGTACGAAAAGATAATTTCCTTGTGAATCGGCAACTTCCGCCTAATGAGTGTTTGTTTCTTACCGACGTTATACGAGTGAAAATTAACCCGTCTAAAAGAAACGAGTGAAGACCAATACCCGCAAATAGGGAAGCGGTTAATTCAGTACCATTGACCAAGCGATCCTATTGCCTTCGCTCTTAGTAGAATATGCCTTGGATTCCAAGACAGCCATCGCCGTTAGATCGCCAAAATTTTTACAAAACGAAAATTCTCAACGGCAAAATGTTGCTGATTTTCTGGCAGTCGAGGAGGACATGAGTTTTCATTTGTGATGTCTTTCAGCGTCATCCTATCGGACATTCAGATTGCGCATCACACGGTAATTACATGTGATCAGATAGCAACTTCCACAAGTGACTTAAACGCAAACGCATCTGCACGTCCACTGCACAGAGGACGGCGTATTTTGTTTGAGATTCACAGTTCTACTCTGCGGATTTGTCGAATACCGGTGGCACAGGCATAAAAAACTATCCTGATTTGTATGAATCAGAAAATTTAAATCTACGAGGCGACGAGATATAAGCCCCGTTTTTATTATCTTGGCTTCCTTGTCTTCCAAATTTCGGTCCAAAAGTTTGGCTTTAGCTGAGATTGCCTCATGAAACACGGATATTAATTTTGAGCGCATCCTTCGAGTCTTTCGAATTAATGAACTTTCCTTTTCTAAAACATTCGTCAAAGTATTAGAAAATATGTCATATGCCGAGAGAACACTTATTTACTTGGATTCTTAATGCATATATTTCATAATTAACCTGCCTTTCTTTTCTCTGTTCTTTTTGCCAAATTTTCATGAGGTAACTGATGTAATCTAAGTTTATCATCTCTTGTATGTTTGCATCATGCCTTCACGACATTCCAACTTTCGGTAAGTAAAATACTATAACTATTTACAGGTTATTACTTAGAGTTAATAGCAGAGGGTTGGATATGTGGAACGATGTTGGCATGGCATCAGTGCCCGTGCTGTTGGTGTATTACCCACTCGGGATCGAGCAACCGCACATAAACCGAAATGGTAACCAACCGAGCGTGTCATACCTGCAGCCTGTAGTGGGAATTTATGTCCAACTTTGGATGAATCTGGCTTTCATCAGTGAACTCCCCGGCCCCCGCCTCTTCAGGTCGGCTGGCAAGTCGGTCACAAGAAAATCCCGCAGTTTTTGTTTTGCGTCCAATCTCCGTTGTTTCGTAGGAGCCAATGAACAGCGGCTAGATGGAAAGGGGGAAGCAGATACGGAAGGTGTTAGAAAACGTTTAACACATGAAAACATACGCCTCGCATCAAGCAAAAGCAGACAATTTGGATATTAAAAATGCTTATTTAGGTTATGGACTTAATGATAAGACAGTGACGAAAAGGAAAATGTTGACAATTTTTAGGAAATTGATGCGGATTTATTTAAGCCCCTACTATAAATAACGAAAACCTCATAGCAAAATAGGGGGAATTATTAGCAGCCGCCAATAACATATTAAGACAAAACGGCTGTTAAACGAAAATATGTAACTGAAGGCTATTTATCTTACAATTTTTTTGAACTGTCATTTAGACCGTAGTTTTATTTTTGCACAATCACAAATGACTTAGCCATGTTATGATGATTTTCATTGGTTGCTATAAGCACGGAGGAAATGAAGCTAGTAAGTTGCTTCTATCTGAAACATAACATTTTTTACTGATGTCACAGCACGAACAGTTGTCCGAAACGCTCAACGATAGTTTGATAACGCCTAGACAGTAACTATTAGCCTATGCAGCGTTTACATAATTTGTAGCTAGCCTGAAAAGGTAAGAAAAAGATGCCATCTTCGAATTCCCAACTCGCTCTACGCGAGACGCATGACTATATGGGTGGTTTGAAAACTGTTGACTGCAAAAACAAACTCTGAGGCATCGGGTACGATGTAAATTTGACGCATATTCCTACCTGACCAAAATTTTTTTATGAAATCCCAATTGTGTCGTACGGTGACAGACCCGATGATTTCCAAAATTTGGACATGGGATTCCCACTTGCAACTACGAAACTGTGGAAGCAAATTACACGCTTGCATAGCCACTGTGTAAAGAAATATTTCAGAGATGCATTATCCAGTGATTTAGTACGCCGGCATTCTTTCAACGTGCGCCGAGCGATGTTACCTGCCGACTCGGTCATTCCTAGTGTTTAGTTCATATTTAAACCGTAATACAAGAACATCTCAGGTTACGCCCACTGACTAAATGCATGGCGTGATGACATCACAAAAGAATAAGGCACCCTACAAGAAAAGTGGATGTCATCAGTCACCATTACTCCAAATCTCCTCTAACCTGATCAGCGTCCTCTTGAAATCTTCTGCATTATTTTCTAAGACTTTTGATCGATAGTCTGAGCAAAATGTATAAATGAATGTTGGCAGTACTCGTGTTGGTAAAGGGGTATTGATGTGCGCTGGAAGAGATAAATCTCAGTCACTTTCGGACGCATGTACAATAACTGACCTGTCTAATAAGCTGCTAAATAATATCCTGATATGTGTTTTCGATTGGACGGGAATGCCTAGGTGTTACCGCAACAATAATGATCAAACAGCAAAATCTTAAGACATTTTAGTCACGCCAGGATGTCGGTTCTTGAATGAGCTTTTTTCACGCCACCTGAAATAACTACACTCGGTATAAAATGATGCCTTATACTTCACCCGGTAAGTTTCGATTCTCTCCTTGATTCAAACATATTTTACAGAAAGTAATGACAAAAACAGTCTTCCTTATACTCATTTTATAACAAGTCGGATTTTTTGAAATTTTAAATACGAATAATGGGTATATTTCGGTTTTAAAAGACATAACTCCCGTATAATTCTGAACGTGGCCTGTAGCTGCACTTGCGCTTATTGTTTCTAAACTAAACGCCGTATGTTTTTCGCCTTGGTGGATCATGGATTTTTCTATGCTTTTAAAAAGAGATTATGTATGAATTATATAATTTCGAGACAAATACAAACAGATACTATGCTCTGTGGGTAGACATTTAACAGTTTTGGAAATCTCATAATTGAAAACCTTTTAAGAGCACAATATGCCGTTTCTTCACACTACCATATTAGTCCTGTTACATTGAGTGTGGTTTCTACAGCTGGTAGAAACGAAGCTCTTTCAAAATCCAGCATCCTAGAAGACTGAAATATCTTGGAGTTATGCTGCACGATAATGAGTATTGCAACCGCACTTAGGTAATAAATTTTTAGTTAAAAATCAATTTTAGAACTTAAGGTCGACATCTCATGGGATTCGCCACCAACTGCGCGCTACTTTTATTTTGTTGGATGGCCTAATTCACGGGATTTTGTGAAAATCAACCTTATGAGGTTCATATGAGAATGTCAAAAAGACGTGGTAACATTTTACGGCTTGTTTACATGTAGAGATAGGTTTTGGGGATACTGATGACCAAAAGAATGACGCAGAGATTCTCAGTCAGAAAATGAGTATGCTCCATGACACCCTATTTCCCGTACTCTTAATCATTTCCGGACCGCTAATCAAACACTTCCTGTCGTTTCGCATCATAAGTAAACTGCAGTAGATACAGTGCAGGTTGGAGTTAATCAGAAAATAGGCATAAAAAAGTAAGCTTGAAGTTCAGAACACAGTTTGCAAGGTGCATTCCTGGTTAGATGACGCAGGAAGTCTTGAGTTTTAACGCTACCTTCGAGTAAGTTCACAAGTTCATACGTACTTACGGGGGTGCGTAGTTTGTTGGGTGAATGCGAAGGCAACTGGGGGTTCGTAAGTCAAAGCCTTGCTCAAATGCCTTTAGACACAAGAATAGGCCCTCCCCTTCTGTATAAGAGGTGGTTGTTCGTTAGTGTCAATGATGTACCCATTCCGTGTCCTAACCCAAACTCTTACACTTACTCTCCCCCACACGTCAACATAGTCTTTAACGTAACTCTAATCCAAACACCAACCCCCTGAAATTCAGTGCATGGCCCCCTGTAACACAGGGAGTACCTGTTCCGTGTCCTTCCTGACATTCTCCTTCCAAGTGTCTGGTACTGCGCGAACAAGTCCGAGACTGTGCTGCTTAGAATGGCGAAACCTGGCCTGTGCGAAAAAGCGGATCATTTTGCTAACCGCCTTATTAAACTGTTTACTTTTTTCGTGTCAGTGTCTTTTCCTCTTTGCTATCACATTTTTACGAGATTCTTTACAAATATCAGACTATTGTGCCGAACTATGACTTTGCTCTGGGTTTCTGAAAAATTCAGCCTTACTTTATGAAGCAACAGGGAACAGCTAGCAAGCTGTCGTGAGCTGTTTGGAGCCACTGAATACGGCTGTTTTGACTTGCATTTAAGTGTTTTGTCTGGCAACATGTTTCGAAGTCCTTTCTGCAGTTTCAGCGTTCAAGCCAGTTAAATCTTAAGCACATAATCACTCAATGCTTTATCTAGAGTTAAAAGTCAGATTTGGCCAGAGGCTTCATCCTATGCGTTTTTTATGCTCAGGTTGGTAGCTATTAAGCCGAATGTGGGTTACCTTTAGTTCTCTTGTTTTATTAACATTTTGACTGTCTGTGCGATTTCTAGGCCGTGTCTTTATGAACCTCATCCAAACTGTACCTATAGTAGCTAAACTGCAAAACCTATAAGGTATATTCCACAAAAACTGAAAAGCCGAATCTTATTACAATAAAAGCCGGAACTTAACTGGTCATTGGGATGGGAAAGTAAATTTCCCAAAGTTCCAAGACATACAGATTTCAACACTCCTTGTGTTGTCTCAAAAGTTGTTTTACTTTTTGCTGTTTATTCACTGTTTTCCGAGGATGATTACGGGTATAAATCAGTTGTTTATACACTCGAATGGCTCTTAACTTTGATCGATCAAGTTCTACCTCTCTCAAGTAAAAATTGCCTGCTATACAGTGGTCACGCCCTGGACCCCAGAGTTGCATTACAATTCCTTGTTTGCACTTTGTAAGTTCAAACACAACCCAGTTAGAGACGGCTACTTGGATGACACTCAAACCGGACTATCAAGACTGTTTTTGATGGACATTTAGTTCCCACTCACTTATTCCCCACCATACACTGTTTAGAGTCTATTTTCTCGTTTTCTCTCACTGTGCATTATGAACAGTCGAAATTGCTGTTTTTCACAACATTTGCATGAATATATTTAAGTTTACTTTGTCTTCTCGCTAGTTTTTATGTTGGCCAACAGCAGGAGACAGTCAAGAAGTCTTAGTCTAATGCCTAGATGACAATTAATTCTGCCCTTTGTAAAAAGTGCTCTTAATGCAGTGTGCACTGCGATTAAAATAATCTGCAAAATATGAGTCCGTAATGGTCTGAAGGAAATTGTAGTGGTTTCACCTCCAGCATTTGAATAACATTCCGCATATAACAAAAGAGGCATTGAAACATACCATGCTTCACAGGTTGGAGTGCACTGGGTGATAGCTTCGCTGAAACTGTCATCTAATTTTGACAGTGTTGTGCAACCGGGGCTTCAATATTGGTCAGCAGCCAAAGCCTATTGGTTTGCAGGGGTTAGCACGTTGCAACCTGTTTTCGAGCGAAGAACTGTTGTGAATGGATGAGCCACTACAGCCCCTATTTTCGTGACCTACTCAGCGAATCTTAGTGCTTCCGACCTACAGGTTTACCGGTGGCTAAGACATCTGTACTTGTAGTGTTTGAACCGGAATTTTTTGATAAGCTAAGATCTTGAGGCCTTCGGGCAAATTTTGTTTACCACAAATTCAGGTGTTGGATACAAAGTCGCCATAGCGCTCCCGCATCCGCTGAACTCGTAGTAAATTACCCCTATTCCGTATCTCACTCCTTTTATACTTAATAAAGCAGACGATGGACGAATTAGCGAACATGCCCTCCAATATATCACGTTAAGTTGCACCGTTTACATTCAAACAAGCAAATCCACTGACCATTATTGTCATCGATTTCCACGTAGCTGTTGTATCATGGCTCATTTGGTTATCAGCTTATCTAAAATTCACCCTCTGAAACGGTATTCCTTTACTACAAGAAAGTATGGCCCTTCCCAAAGTCGTCTGTAAAATTTCCTAAATTATTCACTGCTTGTGGCCATGCCACTACCTGCATGCACTGCAGGCCATCAGCTCAAAGACAAAAAAAATACTAATTTCCGCTCTGCGATCAGCACAGGCCGGTCCAGCCCACTTTCATACGGTTAAATACACCTGGTCTCAGCCAACAGGCCGCGTCGCAAGAGCGTTGAGCGACGATTAACCGGCTCGGAGGCGAAATCACAAGTATTCAGCCAGCATTGTGGTATCACTGTAGGATAACGGCAACTAAGTCAAATTCCCAGCCCCGCATGCCTATTTTTTTCGGGCGGGCGGTTCCGAGAACAAATTTAGATAGAAATCGACTTCAGAACCTACATTAGTTTGCGAACGCAGCCGGCGAAAACTCACAGAAGCGACTGAGGCACAAGTCCTCAGGTTGCCTAATTTCCTTACCTCCCAGTGGCTTTCCTCGTGTAAACATTTTTATGCACTTAAATACTTTGTAATGAACGGACATGAACAACGACCATTACAGTAGTAAATAACATCATTGTGAAACAACAGGAATTGTAGTTATCTGGATGATGTGCATCGGGAAATGTTATTTAATAAAAAATCCGAGAATGCTTATGCCAATTTCAGCCAATTTCATGAATACACACCGTTTACTAATCCTGTCCCATTAGAAGTAGGCTTTCACTCCTTGTGTGAATGGATGAATGCTTTTACATTCATTCGGTTTGATGGTTTTCATTTAGTTGCAGGACTCTTTTTTGGAAAATCATCATAAAAACTAATTACCATACTCTCTACAGTAGTGATAAAGAACATTCCGTATTCCTTATTATCGCCCATACAGTAAACAGGTTTTTCACTGAATTAACGCCTGATTTTCACTTCCGTCCACAATAACTTAAGCCGTATTTACATGCCTTTTTACCGGTTTACCATTAGCATTTAAATGCGTGCGAGCATCGTCGCGTTTGCATTTTTATAGTAGTTAGATCAGGGAAGGCTGCTTGTGTGTAAAGATGACACACAAGTCCCTTGGTCTTAGAAAACCTATACTTTACAATTTTAGTGTTATAAACAGTGGATGCAATCAACCCAGTGAATAGTGCGGAATAGCCTGTGGATTTTAAGCGTTTGGCTTTAGAACACCGATGCGATATTTTACAGTGCATCCCCTCCACGTCTAATACTTATTCTCAGCTCTGTCCGAAGCTCTCGGAAATGAAACCGGTTTGCAGGGGAACGAACCTCACCGTTTTGTGCCTCTCTCTCTGTACATTTCTTTCTCCTTTTCCCATGTTTGCCTTGCGGCCTGGGAACCCGTCTCATTAGTTGCTACAGCTCACTTAACCTTGGCAATACCAAACCTTTTTCTTAACTCTGCGCACTGATGAAGGAAAGGGAGTTTCCGACATTCAAGATATCGAACTATAATCTGTCATTTTACTTGGCCTACGGGTAGTCGTCCAAAAGAAAACGGTAGCTGGCTGCTGTTTATCGTCTGTGATCTTTGTGCATATCCGTCAAATAGCCTGGGTAATTGCTCTTTACCGAGTCAAAGGTGGGGCGACAAAGGTTTCAACATCGAGCTCTCATGTTGCGCAGGTAGTCAGTGTTATCCCAACGTTCTACTCAATTTTCCTTAGTAGCTTTTATTATTGTTATAGTTTATGCAATAGTGGAGTCGGGTGGTAAGAAAATAGAGTTTATGTGCCGTGGGATCCGCGTGGGTAATTTGCGATATTTTTTGTCAAGTAGTATAAAAAGCGTCTAGTATTTTAAAGCGCATTATTTCACAGAGACTAATACGAACATTTAACAGCATTAACCAGGGTAATTGTCTGAAACTCAAAATACAGTGTCCAGTGCTTGTTTAGAGAAACTGCTTCGATGTCGTAAGTACACAAAGATTTGAAATACCACGGACCTTATATAAGTCCTAAGCTGCTCAGTAGCTGATGTAGTCCTCGGACAATGCCCGCCGATTTAGAGCAATTTTGAAGTGCCGTAGTGAGAGATATCCGTGAGGCAGACGGGCGCACAACGGCCTATTTTCTTCTAAAAGCACATACGCACTGGGTGGTTTGCAAAGGCCACGAACTAGCAAGTAACAACCAGACCAACTCCGACCTAGTAGATAAGGGTTCAGTTCAATATTTCATAGCCCCAGCGTATTTTGGAGCATACCTAAGTCAAGATCCCTTTAAAAGCTGTCTATCGATATCTAAATTACATCTACAGGATAGGAATTATATGTTTGACCACTGTAACAGAGAAGGAAAACTTCCCTATATCCAGCCGTGCCTACAAACCGCACAATCTCGTTTCAAAAGTTGTTCGAAAATCCATCAAGGCAAAACACGGCTGCCTTTGTAAAAATGTGCAGTTTGTTCCAGAAACTAGATGTGCTAAAAATAAAAGGTGTCGTCAGTGCAGTCGGATGTCACTTCCATCACATAGGCTTGGATACAGACTGAAATACTGAATAACGAAAATATTCTCGATGGGTACCAACTTTTCGTCGAGACCGACCACATAAAATGGGATGAGAATTAACAATCTACCTCAAGCGAAGCATTATCACACCAGAATGCAGAGATGCTTGCTCCCATGGCTGTGAAATAATGTGATTAAAAGTACATATGTTTGGAGAAACAAATCTGCATTTCCTGGTTGCATACAGGCGGTCCAATCATAGTCCAAAATTTAATGAAGCAGTGTTTCAATAAATTAAGGATATACACCGAAACCAATATAAACTGATAGTCGAAGACTTCGACTTCCCGATGATCGACTGGAACAATTTATCAGTAAACGGTTTACGCAATTTCTTATATTTTGGTCTATTAAGACAGACCAATAATCACTTTCCTGCACAAAATGTCACGTGTACAGCCAAAATCAAAGAAGCTCAAGGGACAGACTGTCTAAACCTTGTCCTCACAAAAAATCCAATTAATGCTAGTGAACTTAGGTTCATACTACTGCGTGATAATAGTGACCACGTCATACTGCTACAGGGATACTATTTTTAGACCCAGAAGATCGAAACATCTAGGGTTGGGCCAAATCTCCGGCTAGGAGGTTTGACTTCTATGAGAAATTAATTATCGATACTAACTTCCGTGATTTCATTACCGAACGTCCGGTTGTTGATCGAAGCAACGTTACGCACCCAGAGTGTCTGACAGAAAAGTATAAAAAGCAAACCGGCATCTCTGGTTAATACGAGATGTAAAGAGACAAATAAACAGAATGGACAGACTTCGGTGAAAATATGTCGCAACAGAACAACCCTTGTATTAAGAAGAATTTCACTGAAACTACAGAGCGACAAACACAATTCCCCCTGAATCCCATAAGGAGTAAAAGATATAAACTATGAAACCGGCCGTGGACAAGCGAAACGGACGCCTTCGCTACATCAAAAGTAGGTTACGAAACAAAGAGACGGTCGGAGTGTTGAAAGAAGAAAACAGTAAGCACATTAATGAAAATGTCGATAAGGAAGATCATCTAATTCGTTTTTCGTATCTGCTTCCACGAATGAAAAGGATTTTGACAAGGCTGACTTTCCCACTGGAATAAGCTACACAGTAATGGAAAGCATCGATTTCAGATAAGAGAAGTTGATAAGGGGAATTCTCGTACTTTGAAAATGTGGGTCTCCGGGTCAAGACCAAATACAGACAAAAGTTCTGAAAGCGCTTGCTTGCAAACTTTCTAGACCGCTATCGCATAATTCTAGACTCCCTTTGCACGAAGACATTTATATACCTCCTTCATAAGAGTGGGGCCAAATAAGTGTTAACAAATATCTGCCGGTAAGCTTAATGTGTATTTGTAGCAAAGCTATTAACAGGATCAGCAAAAATCTTACTATGAATTTCCTAGAAGAAAAGGCTATCTTTGACGGTGTCCAAAATGATTTAAGACGAAACCGTTCACATTAAACCAATATGTTCTATTTATTAAATCAGTGGTGTCGCTCGTTGGATGAAGACATAGATACTGTCTACATCTATGTTAAAAAGCCTTTGGTACTGTTTCACACCGCCGGTTACTGCACAAGGTTCGAGAATCTTGGAATTGCCTACCAAATCGAATAGGTGATTTTTTGCTCGGTTAATCGCAGCCTGTGGGTATCATCAATGTAAAGTCATTACCAGTGGCAGTAGTGAATAGCGTATCTCAGGCCGTTACTGCTCTTAGTTCGTAACAATGACTTCATAAATGGACTTAACTGGGGATGAGATATGTTAGCAGATGACATCAAAGTATGGCTAGCAAAAAAATTTCAAAATGATGAACAGATTCTGCAAGAAGAGCTTAACCTCTTATATGAACGGTCCGACAGGCTGCTACTGGATTTCAACCGTGAGAAGTGTGTCGCACTACGGCTTAAAACGAAGAAAGGGAGGACCAATGGAGGTGATCATCAACACCTCCTTAATGAGGAGTGCGTGTCAAATGTAGCTGAACGAAAATCTCGGAATCACCATTTTGTATCTATGAGAATCTCTTCTAAATAGTGTGGGGCGGCCAAAATAAATACCGGCTTCTTAGAATAGTATGCGGGGACTTTATTCGTTTACTACAGAGATATGGAATCCCGGCGTGACTCCCAGGCTCCAAAAATTATATGTTGCTAGAAACAGCTCAGCGGAGAGAGACCAGAATCAGGAAATTTCGAAAGTCTTTACCAAGCGAATGCCGACTTTAGCCGCATAACCAATTTCTCCCTGAATATAGAAAGATCCGAGGAGATCTTATACAGAGACACTCGATTGTGTATAATTTTGACCGTGCCTGCACTTCCATAGTTTCTTTGCACTGGTCACAACAACTCACCTGCGTGGGAACTCAGTCAAGCTTCGAGGAACCTTATTCCACCTAGATGTTCGGAAATACCCGATTTACGAGATTTTTCGGTGCTTGTGACGAACTGTCCGAGGAAGTAATAATGGCACACTCAATCCAGATACTTAAACCTAAACTGGATGTATATTTGAATAAAAAAATACCGTTCAAGCGAATAGGGTAGCTCTGTAATAATAAAATAACGCTTCGCTCATACTTACCGCAAACGCGGATGATTACTGCATATTCCACATTGGTTACAACACACGACGATGCTGTGGCTTTATTTCCACACTGTTGCAATGGCACTATGCGGCATGTAGTCGTGACTTCCTACCGACCACCATGGACGGTCCCCGACTCAGATACCTGTCTGCTGGAAAGCGCAAAAAAGATTGAAAGTTTACCGGACGTTTTACTTATGGGGCATTTCAATGCACCCTGCATTCAATGGAGAGATAGGCATGCGAGGCGCCCGAAGTTTACTTTCGACTATCGTCTCCTTAAGACAACACAAGAAGCTCTGCTCACACAGCACGTTCCATTTTCAAATAGAACGCGTGGATGGCAACAGGATAGTTGCATGGATCTCGTCTTCACGTAAGATCCTGACCGTAAATACGAGGTGTGCTGCTTGCCTCCGCTCGGTCGAAGTGGTCATGCAGCACTTTTATGGGATTACGAACTATATTCTGCAATCTACGCAATAACTTAGATTAGTCTAAATGTATGGCAAGGGGACTTTTGCCAAAAGAGAGCCGGAACATCGCAAACAGACTGGGATGTCCCCTTCTTTGGAACGTCAGCAGGAACTGGAATGTATTTAAGGGTCGGTTATTGCCTCTTATGAGGAGCCACTATCCCTTATCAAAGCCTAGGGCATCCAATCGAAATCAATGGCTAAACCGAAGTGTCAAACGGGAGAACAACAAGAGGGGAAAGCTGTGGTAGACATTTTGCTAAAATAACGATAACGCGACCTTTACAGAATATACAATCCGAAAAAAACGATGTGAAAAACCTAATTTTCAAGAGACGACGAGATTTCGAGTGTCATTTGCTCAATCGAGCCGCAAGAATTCGAAAATTGCTACACACCTATTTTCAAAAAGCCCGTCAACAGGAATTCGATTCCTGTCGTGAGGAATGTTGACGGCTCCGAGATATCGGACAGCGCCAACAAAACTGAGCATTATTCTCAGTTCTTTTTATCTGCTCTCACAAGGAAAGCAGCTGTCATTCCGCCCATTGCTGGGAGCACGGGAGATCTGATTATTGTATGTATGACGCCAGTTGTGTGCGGAACAGAAAGCAGACAGGATAGCAGCGAACAGTTTTACTGTACCAGTCACCCTTTGTACATCAGCCCTCAATCCTTCTGCCCGTGGCTTCGTATTTCAGGATTCCGACTTTTACTGGTTTGTGTGTTCCTAATGGTCCAGTCGTGAGCGCCCTCATGGGCAGACTCTCGCGTGTTGCCGACGCCCAAAGGTCTCGCGTAATTCAGCGGTATGTTAATGTCTGGTTCGCACGCGGGTTTACTAGACGAGACTGCTCTACCGGTTTGCGTTTTCTTATCAAGCACGACTGTCGGACGAGAGATACGGTGCGTCATGTTCACAGCCGGCCTACCAATGGTATTTCGAGAATAAACGATTTTCGGAAAACCAAAAAGCGTGAACGGGTGTTAATCTCCTGAATGGGCGCAGTCCCTGCAAAACGGCTTTATGAATTTTCCTGTGAGTTGGCCAAACCGCTATCCTTTCTTGTCAGGCATCGTTTAGTGATGGAATGCTTCCCACGGATCCGAAAACGGCCCACATTACACCGCTTCGCAAAAGCGGTAGTCGTGCTCATACGACGAAAGAAAGACCCGCCAGTCTGACATCAATCTGTTGCAGAGTCATGGAGAAGATCATAAAAAAGGAGTTGATGGTTTATTTGTAAAACCACAACCTTCTGTTTAATGCATAATACGGCTTTCGTAGGGGAAGGTCCTGTGTAACGAACTTGCTATACATAATGCAAAACTGCACTATAGCACTCGATTCAAAAAACGCTCTGTGTACGTAGCCTACATCGATTTCCTGAAGTCGTTCGACAGTGCTAGGCACAAGCGTCTCCATAACAGGTTGAGAGTGATGGGAATCGACAGCAAACTTCTTAAATGAATCGAGAATTCCCTTGTCGGCCTATCCCAAAATGTCTGCGTGAAGCAACAGCAATCAAAACAGACAGTCATAGAGAGCTGACTCCCAAAGGCTTAGTGCTCGGACACTCCCTATTTCTCTTGTTTATTTATGATTGTGTAAAGAAGTTGGGCTGTGATTGGGCCATGTTCGCAGATGACATTAAAATCTGGAAAGCCATCCACGATGCTGCCGACGAAATTAACTTTTAAGAAAATTTCGTAATTCAGACGATTGGTCCCGCAGATAGCTCCTATCCTTTAATTTGAACAAGCGCGCCGTACTGCGTCTGGGGAACCGAAATCAGATCCATAATACGCGACAATATCATGTAAACCGGGTGCCACTCTGAGAAGTAGAAACTCAGAAAGAGCTCGGAATCTGGTTTGCAGACACTCTAAAGCCTTCTGCTCCAGTCCCAAGGCAGCTAAAGTCACAAATTCAATTCTGTACACCACCAGGCGGGCATCCTCAGTTTTCGATGACGAACACTTTTCCAAAGCCTTAGATACGTTTTTAAAGCCGCAGCCAGAATTTGCAATCTAGCCTTCGGAACCCTGGATGCAGCAGGATTGCAACTTACTCGAAAGGGTGCAGGTTTGTGTCACAAAATTACTAAGAGATCAGATAACACTGTCTTACGGGGTTCGTCTGAGTAACCCAAATCTCTATACTGTAGGTTATAGGCGGTTACGTGGGGAGTTGATACAAAATTTCCGTATCGCGCATGGCTTAAACTGCGCGCTCCGGTATGAGAACACTACAAATATTCTCCGGGGACATCCCTTCAAACTACGAGTTCCCAAAGGAAGAATGGATGTAGGAAACTACCTTTTATCCAGCCGGGTCATAAAAACCGTGTGAATGACCTGTCAGAGGCTTTTGTAATGTCTCAGTCTGACGAGAAATTTAGATATCGGAAAGCAGACCATGCGACTTTGCAATCATAAAAACCACTGCCCTACGCGAATTGATGTCTGCATTCACTCGTTGATAGAATTTCGTCATGTCTTTGCTAATTTCTACAATTTTTATATACGAATATGGAGTTCAAAGACGCAAGCGTGTTCCCCTCAAATAAACAGATCACTGAATGTATGTACCACTGAAAACATGTAATTAATATGAAATTATTGGGGAGTAGAATCTCATTAGAATCTAAAGCACCTGATGCCA
>CACRXP010000546.1:320988-392036 GCA_902702965.1 Spirometra erinaceieuropaei
CTGCCTCGACTAATTCGCCAAGCGTACATCAACTACCGGAAGCATAGGAATATTGATTTTCGTGTAGAAAAGAGTTTTCTGTCAGGTTAAACAACTCGGGCAAACATGTCCAAATTCGCCTTTACAAAAATTAAAGCTGTCTGCTAGTAGATTGACCGGACTGCAAACAGATGTGTGTTTAAATGGAGTTGTGCGCTCTTTTTCAAAAACTCCGGCCATAATAACAGAGGAAAAGGAGTTGTACAGCTATACTTTCCAGGGGATGATAGTTGCTAACTCGCATGATGCTCAGTTGTCCCGTTGAGCGAATGTTTGGGTTACTAGGTCAGGAAGTTTTAGCTTACTACTTAACCAGCCACTGCCTTATGACAGCTCTATACACTGAAAAAAAGCACTCTGGAGATGAACTTTTGATGATGCAAAAATATGTGCCGTAACTTCAATAATTTGTCATAACAAAAGCACAAATGTGCGCGTACCCACCGAGACCATCTTGTTACATTCATATTTGAAAAAAGTGGCCTCGTTAAATTTTCACGTCTTCAGCGTCTGGTTACCGGAAATGCATGGGTCCATTTTCCCTAGGCTTAAAAGTTTTTAAAAGTTTTGCTTAGTCATGACGGAATCTTGAAACGATGCCCCTTATCGTAAGCCAGAAGCAGCATCATTGTTAACACGAGAGCGGAGCATCATGTTTCCTGTGGGTTTACTAATGTGCCAGAAAGTTAAATGGTCTTTTTGCAACTGCAGTCGCGCTGTACGTCCCGCTTTGGATCTACGAGAACACACTAGAGGAAGTTTGCGACTTACGCTTCGCAAATCACAGCTGATGGTTAATTTGGGCAAATTCCGACTAGACGGAAATGTAGTTTTCAACAGAACCTGAAGCCCCGAGTCGGTGTTTCTGCACTTTGATTGTCGTTCCTCTCCTATTCGATTCAATTGAACAAGTTGATATTTATGTACTCCAGGGATTCTCTCAGCGTGCGAAGCTATTCCACTTGTGAAACAGTTTGCCTTCAAACAAGAATGTATTGCACGGCACTTTGCAAAGCCGCCTTACGGCGTACGGCGGACCAGAAGTTTTATTGCAAAAAATTTCCTAACCACGGTCGGCTAACGAATACTGAAGATATTAAATGAACCGTGTATGGCGTATACATACTAACATACCGAATGTGTGCGTTCGTCGCCACCATCATATCGCAGCATATTTAACGTTAAATGTGTTTCAATAAATGTTTTTATACAAAGACATCCATTTGTAGATATCGGAGATATTCAAACCCTCGCCAAAATCGGTTAAGCAGTTTGCCACGCAACGTTCGTTTTCGTTCCTTGTACACTTAATAGCTGGAAGCGTCAAGTAAACTGTTCTTTTTAAAGATCTCGCAAACATTGCGGTACAATAAGCTTTAACAGATTGATATTACCGAAAAAGACAAGGGAGACTGGAATGACCATTTCTGGCTTATTAGCCGTCGTCAGCCAGCCATACCCAAGCCCGAAGCCGAAGCGAGTGAGTTCCGTATGAACGATCGGTGAGCGCCCCCTAACATTGTATATTCCCGATCGAAAACCGACAGGGCAACGGGCCCGTGGCCCGGTGGGTAGAGGCGTTAACTTCTAAACCAACAGGTCGCGAGTTCGAGGCTCGGGTGTTCCACACTTCGGGCTTGGGTATGGCCGGCTGACGACGGCTAATAAGCCAGAAATGGTCATTCCAGTCTCCCTTGTCTTTTTCGGTAATATAATTCTGCCTATATATCATGCGTCGCTGTGCGGCTGCTGGTTGGGCTCGAGAGAGAGCCCTTAAGGCACAACGGAGCGAGTGAGTTCCGTATGAACGATCGGTGAGCGCCCCTTACCATTCAACAGATTGGTTTCATATCGACCGCACAATGAGTGTTCGTAAAGCATTGCGTTAAATCAGTAGGCGTTTTCTCAAATTCACAAATCGGTTTGTGTAGTTTCTAAATAGTTCTAGCACTTCGGTTTTCACCGTATGCTCCTGTCTGCCATGCAGGTGAATGCCTTTGCAATGACTTAGGTCAGCGCTTTGTGAACTATCAGCACTCAGTTTTTGGAACAACCCGTCTAACCTGACAAAGCAGGCGACACTACTAACGTACTACTTTCCGGTCCTGCCTAGACTGTACCAGTAAATAACCCCTCTCTCTTCTGCCCTGGTCATTTGTTTCAAACTATGTTATACTGCCATCTGGGTCTAAATATGAGTCCCACGTGCGTCAGAGCCTCCTAGCACTCACACAGCAAATCTTTAATCATATTTTTCAAAGACGGCAATGTGAGGCGCGTGCGACACGCGATAGGCGGCGATCTTTGTAACCCTCGCCACTGTGCCCAATCTCGCGGGGGGGGGGGAAGGCGCGGGCCTTCTCGGTCATATGTGCACGCGTTAAAGCCGCCCGTCACTCATGCAACAATCCTGCTGCGAAGTCTTGCAAAGTCGGTAATGACAGGCGAACTGCCATGGGTGCGTGTGCATGCAGGTGACATAGGCCGTAACTTTATGCTCCGTCCGCTACTGCACCACATCTCATCATTACTTGGCCGGCATACTAGGACGGACGCCTAGTGCATAGGATAGGGGAGATTGAAGACAATACTGAAGTATTTTGTTTTAGGTTGACTCGGCGCATTTGTCAATGTAATAAAGTCAGCGCAAAAAATTGGGAGCTCGGAAATTGCCAACTGACGGCAGAATTTGGTCCTCCTTCGGAGCGAGGACCAAACTACCGCGGCTCCATCTTAATGAGGCCTTCGTAACGGCGCGCACCTCTGTGTTCCCCAGACTCCCCTCTCGTATGAGGCCCGGTGGGTTCGGAGTTCGGGACCGGGTAGAGAGTTGTACGCGTAAACGGACTGTCTAGCCCTATCAACCACTGTGCCCGCGCACGTAACCGCCATCGGTCTTCTTGATCTTGCCATCAGAGCACGATGAGGTAGGAAAAGTAAGTGAAGAATATACAGCGCGCGTCGTCCCCACCACAAATAAATTCAAGCACAGACTACAATTGCTGTCACCTAGCTAGGTAATGATGAATTTCATCGCTTGCTGTAATTGCACTATTGAATTCCGTCAGTTCGCTAAATTTTGCCTTTTCTTAAAACTTCAATACTGCCTATAAATGCAATTAAAATCGCAAAGTTTACTCATTTTGGCTAGAAACGGGCATTCGGCATCCTCAGTTAAAATCTTCAAGACGGGTTTCAGAAAGATATATCTTTTTCTTAACGCCGCAGACGGGTTGTCACTCTCCCCTCAACATCTAAACCCCACCAACCTACCCTCATAATGGAGCCTAATCATTGACTTTCAGATGTTTCAGCGATTTCGGCAGATTATATTTAAACAGAAGCATTCAAACATGTGTTAAAGTAAACTGCTTACCATAACCTGTTTCAACTATCTCCCAGTGTGCCGTCTTTGAGATTCTTTCTGGTTTACTTATGAAAAAAACCGTTTGCTCTAAGAAAATATAGAGAGATGGCCGACGTAATAATGATTTTGGTATTTACTGAATAGGTTCCTAACTGCTAAATTGTCACCTTGACTACTCGATTGAACAGAGCAACAGGTGAGATTAGTAGCAATTAAATCTGTTAGGATCTGTCATAATATTTTAGGAAATACACGAAGCCGATTAATTACTTCTTTCAGTGTATGCAATGGAAATGCCAGCCGAAGCAGTCATTGACTTCATAACAATGTCCCATGACAATTTCTTTTCAGAACACTTTCATCTGTCTTTGCTTAGAACAGTGGATTTTTAGGTAAACCAATGTGTAATTCAAGTGGGACCGGAGTTTTGAACGACCGATTTGACTATGTATTGGTACATTGTGGACTTCGAACAAAATCAAATAGAATTGCAGATATTACACATGAAAATTTCTCACTATACTAGCAAAGTCAGTCCTTACAAAAGGCCATTTGCATAGTCCGCTAATTTTATGAAGTCTTATGACGTAAATGTTAGACAAAACCCCAGCCTTCCTAATTTGGTTTCTGTGACAGCTCCACATTCTGATTTGAGAATTAGAATTTTACTACGAACCCTATTTCCACGACTTTTCTATAGGCTCAAACTAATTTTTGATAAAATCCTGGCTTAATAGTACCAAACTGCCTAATGAGTTGATCGACCCTTGTTTTACAAATATTGTCAGTTTTTACTGCCGTGCCCGTTTGTGGCCGCTAAACTGGTGCGAAAGGTAGTTGAGCTAAACAGTATGATGATTAATCGACCTCCCCATTGGGTCCGCTGTCTGGTTGGCGGTTTTGATCTGAATTAAACAAACCATAACTATGCTATTCTGGTGTCTCTGTAGATAATCTCATAAGGTGCGAATTAAACAAACCATAACTATGCTATTCTGGTGTCTCTGTAGATGTGTCGATGTGTCCTTAAATTGGAGTAGCATCTGAAAACCACGAGTTGGACGTAAAACGCTCGGTCTTCGTGCTGGCCCGACTTTGGATTTTTATTCTTAGGCTATGAAAATGGTGATCGAAATCTTCGACATGGGTTTCTGGTTGATAATTTAAAGCTGAGCCATGTCTTGCCAGTAGGTGACCCTGTGCACTTCACATAGTCGATGAGCAGCTAACCCGTCTGTCTGAAAAGTAGTAAAATTAGTAAATGAAGCCGTTTTTATCTCTTAAGCTGTTTGTGCCTTTGTTCAAAAGTAATTGGACCGAGGATAAACATCAGCGCGGCGTAGGTTTAACGCTTTGATCTGACTGACGATGCTATGATTCAGCTTATTCATTGTCCTTCAGTTGATATCTTATTTCTGCCTCAAAATACAGGTGTGTCACGAACACAGGGCTCCGAGATGGGCTGCTTAAAATCAATGTTTTCCTTACTGCCGGATGGGAATTTCAGTTGCAGGATATCTGTATGACCCACTAGTGTACTGCGTGTAAATGCCTCTCGCATAAAAGCGCACACTCCTCTTGCACTCGAGACGGAAAAGTGTGAGGCGTCCTCCGAAAACTGGTTCATTTTGAGGTCGCTTGCAAACTGATTATTTATGCAGTTTTAAGGATGTGCTCGACGGCCGGTAATATCGTGACCAAGCGTACGGCGGTCGCACGCCATCTTTAATTTGTTAATTTTTCGAGATTTTTGGTAGATTGCTTCCTTTAAGCAATACGTAGGCCTCCAGCAAGCAAGCGATTGGTTCATCGTGTACCACTCTTTCTCCTTCGTTGGCGTTTATAGCTTTCTTATCTCTACATGTAAGCAAACTTATGCACATACATGACGAACAATTTGCTCATCAGATCAGTCTTTATCTCTGCTTAACCGTTCGGGTCAGTCATGAAGTCAGTTGCCCGGAAACAAAAGAAAACCGTGACAAGTGGAAGCTTTCTGGTTTCGCGCCGCTTGCAGACCGCCAGGACTTGATACAGAGTCAGGCCTTCCGGTTGTTGACGAATGAATCCTGACAGGCAGGAGGGAGACTGATATGCCAATTTAAGAATTGCTTTCATAGACCGGGGCGTTAAACACTTATCTACTTGACTATGCACCGGTCAGACCGTCGTCTGGGCGCCCGCTGACTTATATCCATAGTTTATCAGAAATGTAAATAGGAATGGAATAGCGGGCCAACCTTCAGCATGGCCGCCTTTTGTCCACTTATTCGTGTGCTAGGTACTCTTTTTGTCCAACCTTTAGAAACGCGGACGTACTTATGGCATCAAACAACACCAGCCCTACCAGAGTACTCATCTGCAGTAATTTTCTAATTTTTGCCGGAAGTGCTTCTTCGGAGGGTATTCTCCAAGCCAGGGTTCTCAGTAATACTTTCTATCACCTTAAATATATACTTTTCACACAGGACATTGGTAGACTTATCTTGTTTTGTCTCATTTTGCTAATGCGGAGGTAGCGCTTGATGAAAGTGTAAGACTAGTCTTTATCTTTAATTCAGCCTTGTCGATAAGTAAACCGATCTGCTTGTTTCTTCCGATAATTTTATTTCATTTTGAATCTCTTAGAGAACGGTTCTGACACAGCTCCAGTAATGCGCCTCCAAATGTTTTCTGCAATTGCCTAGAGTCCATGTTTGCCTGAATATATGCTTGCAAAAGAGTAATGTTTATTGATCTTTCTCGGTTGAAGAACGGAATATGTGCGTACTATTTCGCCTTCGTGCTTGATTCAACGATCCTGCACGTATGGTCACATGGAAAGGTGTAAGAAGGTCAGAGACAGATAAAAGAAAAATTGGGATAGTCATTTGTAGTTTGTATGCCATCGTCAGACAGCCGGTTAACAACGCCAGGATAAATGATCCTAAACAGTGTGATTTCTGGTTTAAAAGCCGTATTTTTCAGACATCTAGAACCACCTTGGTCGACATTTCACGATCGCGAGGATGCTTCTCAGCCGCACCATCGATTTTTTCTCGCAGCGCTTGATAAACTGGTGACAGACCGATATGTCTGTTGATCGCGGTTGTTGTGTAGGTGTATCCAGAACGGGTCCACAAGGCAATGACTGTGACCTTTAAGAACCACAAACGCAACCTTCTCATAATTCCAATTTAAGAGCTAGCACAAATTTGAACGTCGAGTTCGTTTGGCTTACCTTCCGATATTGAGGTAGGTGATCAGAGCCTTCGAGAAATATTCGGACATTTGCACCATAGAAACGAACTTTGTGATTATCCCCTACCGCAATAACAAACTTCTGGTGCACAGCACAGTTTTGTCTGGCCATTGTTCAGTAGAGTTTATATTCATTACAAAATAGAGAAAGAGGAGCGCAAATAGCGCAGGTATCAGTGGCGGTGGTTTTTGCTTTCTAAGCGACACCCTGGCAATTCCTTCAAAAAATGACAGCACCGGAGGCACAAGGACACTGAGGGCAAGCCGAACGCCTTCAAAGTTACGGGACACATTCGGAGGTAATAAGTAACAGCTCAGGAGTTTTCTGCCCTATTTACTGCCGTAGCTGTCTCGCTAGCCATTGTGACGATCGAAAAATCACTGCCGGTCTGACCCGCGCGTACAAACTAGAGGCTATCCTGAAGGGTGCACTATGCAGAGTCTTCAGTGCGGCCCACCTACTTGCCTTCGACAAAGCCCATCTACATGGACGGACCAAAGGCACAAGAGCTGTCGAGGTGATCCAGGCCTGACAATGCGATTATAAGTTGACTAAAGGGTTAATCGACCTGCCCACTATCTACAAAGATTCCAAACATCATTTGAACAACGATGAACGACCAACAGGATGGGAGCAAGCAGACTATTTCGTAGTGTCTTTTTTCACCGACGATGCAATTGGTTTGAAGTGCGAAAAACCAGATTGGTGAACTTCTCTCTCCAAAACTCTACTTCTATTTTTCGATGTCAACCTATGTGCACGAATATAAAGTGTGCCCCATCACTTTCCGACGCCAACTGGGTGCACATGTTAAGCGCTCCTGCGCGCATCTGTGCGCTTCAGGCTCCTCCGCAAATACCATTAACTTGGCTGCTAACGGCGATCAACTGGAGTATCGCATCGCGGGAAAACGGATCGATATTGCACCTTGAGCTGGTGTTCTTAAAAAAGAAGAGGCTCTTCGGATGTATAAGTGCAGAAGGCATAACCTCCTCGCAGTTAAGGCTAGAGGGCTGCAAACGTTGGATTGCATGTAAGCTCGAAGCTGTGAGCCAAACATCCCTAAACCGCGAGGCTTTTTAAAGGCATACCAACTTTTATCAACCGTTATTGAATAACTCCTCGGCAGTCCCCATTCTGCTACTTCAGGCTAACACACATTTCCTATTTTGGAGCTGCCAAATTTCTCCCTACTTGCACTTCAGGCTGGCTGTAGGCCATTTAAACTTGAAACGCTCTGACTGACGTTCTAAGATTCCTAGTTCCTTGCCTAATTTTGACCTGCTTACTTTTCATTAGGAGTGACTGCGGCAGGTATTTGACTCGGATCTCAGACTACTTTAGGAAAAATGTAATGCACTCGCGCCCTTTATTTGGAGAATTGAAATCGTAGTAACTATGGAGCCAAACTGGTAGACATGACGCTGAAATAGTTTCGGCTGGAAAACACGGCACGTTTGTTCTAACTCTCTTTTAAGTTGTTACATGCGTCTTGTGGACGTTTTTAGTCCTTTGTATGCTGAAAACGCCATACTGTCTACCTAGAAATGGTACTCTGACGATCCGACTGCAGGAAGGAAGGCACACTTTCCATATTTGATTTGTAACTCCAATCTCAGACCCTTTCAGGCGGGAGCATAGCGAAGGGCATATTCAACAAGAACTGTTACGGAGAAGGATTGGAGCGGCAGTTTCTGCATTATCTGTGTTCAACGACCGGGGATGCGCCAACCGAGAACCGGTACTGCTTGAGATTTTAACCTTATTTCGTTTGCCGTCAAGCGTTTCTAAGTTCACTCACGGGTTCGAATCCTTCCGGCTGCGATGGAGACTATTCAAAGTCACTGGAAAGCGGGATTTCCCTGAGCTGGCTGAGTAATGGCACCTTAACCAGAAATCGTTATTTCAGGCCTCCTCAGAGTGTAAGAGGGAAATAATCTTACTTGTAGACTCACTGAAATTTTCGACGAAACATTTTCTGGACACTATGTGTTGACGAAAGGCGAAAGCGGCAAATTACATATAACGAGTCCATAATATCGTCACTGTGTTAATGAATGTGTATTTTTAAAAAGCAAACTGACTGTAAACAAAATGTCGCAAAATGGTCCTAAGCAAATAATGTGGGAAGGGAAAAATTGCGATTAGTCTTTTTCGGTTATCTTTCTGCATCAACTTCAAAGCATTTTCGAATTGGGTGCCCTGTTCGTTTTGCCATCGCCCTCAAAACTATTTTGCCAACTGGACTTTATGTTCTTTCTCCTGTGGCAGATGTGAATTCCTGTCAGGAAAAGTCGCAGTATTGGCGCAAGCGCCAGGACTTGCCACATGAGCATGACACTACTTTTTCATTTGAAGGTCATGTGCGACCCTGCCAACGCTGCGCTTGCTATCTTCACAAACGTCAAACATGCAATCATGGGATTTTTCGAGGACTGAAATAAACACACGGTTACCTAGTTACTAAACTGCATTCAGGAAAAGGGTGTGGTTTTTGTGACGCAATTTTGCATCCTACTCACTCGTCTATAGGGTTTGCGACAAGTAAAGTCTTGGTTTCCTCGATTGACGAGGGAGCGATCATATGTTCCAAGTGTCTGCCCACCAGTTGATGCCGGAGTGTCAAGACTGTAAGGAGCCACTGCATTGTAAACCATTTTCGCAGACCACAAAATGCACCATGTCTCCCCGACCTTTCAGGAGTAGGCCTGGTCAGTCGACCTGTACAAAGAGTTCATTTCTGTTTCTTGGCAGAAAAAGAGTGGAGCGGAGATTTGAATGCAAAACGTCAATTAGGACACGTCATAGGATGCCACGTATCCCCTATTTCAACTGAAATACCTGTAGCTCTGCAAACCAGAAGTCCTCATGTCAGTGTCTAACATTCTTGTCGGTGTGGTCTCCCTAATGACTAAGTGCTCACGTCAGGCTGAAAGATTGCCACGGTTTCATTCAATTTTAAATAATGCGGCTATGCTGTGCTCTTCAAGAACCGACGTCGCATAGTTAGGGAAGATCTAATTCGTCATGAACCGCAAGATTAATAAAGGACAAGTGTATCAGGTCTGCCTACTATCCTGTTGGTGATACTTTCCATGGTAAACAATGTTTTAAGCATATCAAGTGTTTAAAAACCCAACATTTCATCCACCAAATGCAACTTAATAATAATTTTATTGAGAACCATGAAGGGCCATGTGGCAACACCATGCAGGAAGGCCCATTAAAGACAAACGACTAGGGGCTTTGCTTCCAACGTACTTGATCTTTTATGCATCCGTTGAATCTGCGTTGAGTGATTAGAAATCACGTGCAACCTAATGGGTATTTAAGCATTTCGGAGAGTTCTCTGATCTCATAGATGAAAACAGGTTTTTTGCAATTAAAATTAACTGCAACCGATAAAGTGTGTTCAGAATTGCGAATGTAATACTATTTCTCCTGGCTGTAGGATCGACGTTTAAATCCCAATTTTCGTGGTTCCCTCGCATTAACTTTCCTTAAAGCAAAACTTCCAAGCGCATCGCCAGAGTGATATCCTCACATCAAGGGCAGGTACAAAAAATTAGCTAGGCGCTCACGTCTGGAGTGTATAATTCGAAGTCTGCGTTGTGTGGCTGAAGCCTGGAACGCACCTTTCCACTACCCAAATCACATGGCGACCTCGAAACGTGCGTCTTCGAGGAAGCCAGGCTGACCGGCAATGAATCTGCTTGGGCCCCTATAACGAAAGCTGTCTTCACGGCGCCCAGAACAGGCGCCATTCACTGCAGAAGCGAGTGGTTTCGACATTCATGCTCAAGCGTGTCATGTGATGAGTCACTCCCCTCCTCGTGGGACCCGTACGTAACGAAGTGCTTATTGAAGGCGGTGGCCGGGTCGGGGCGCCTGGCTTGGTGGCGCGAACAGCGCGACCTTGTTTCAGTACATAGAGTTCGGCGCATAGACCACCTGCTTAACCCTTATCACCATTACACACGCCCATGCCAGTTGTAGATTAATTGACCCAGTTGATTAGTTGAGTGGACGGGCCGCCAACGCAATGCGTTCTCGTTCGTACTCATAGGCTTCAGTACTCAGGCCTTTCTCGGACTCTGCGCCCATTCTTTGGATGCTCGTAGGTCGGCTGCTGAAGCCAATCGTATTTAATAGGTCCATAAAGACCACAAAAGGTTACTAATTGGCGTAAAATAGTTGGCGGCGTAAGTTGGAAGAGTTCTAAGGAGACCGGCCGTAGCATGCAATGACCCACAAAGCAATTTTCGGAAAAGTGAGCCCTCGTATTACAGGTGGCCTTACCCTAAATGCCAGGAAGGTTAGCTTTAGGTTCTATGTCAGGTGAAGGCAAGGATTGGCATCTGAGTTATGGTTAGGGTTAGGTTTGTGGGAGCTAATGCTAGGGTCAGGTTAGGATGGATAGAGTTAGGGTTAAAGTTAGGACAGGAGAACAGGAACCCCCTGAAATTTATTGTATGACCACCTGTAGTACTGGAGGATCCATTTCCCTATATACGGACCGAGTTTCCAACTATGTTGATTTTGCCAATAGAAGCGAAGAGCCGAGTCCCAGGAAGTAGTCTTGAAGAAGGAGACACGATCGCCGGGACAAGAGCTTTATTAGCCTGACGTTTCGGATTCCTACTCGAATCCATCATCAGAGACAAAAGAGCAGAAACGGGTGGTTGTTGCACAAGGGGCTGCGGTATTTATAGGATGCAGCAGCCATGCTACCGCATACCTATGAACGTTCACGGCTTCCCCTTTATGTTGATTTTACTGCATAATATCGTATGAAGGGCGCTCTCGGATCGGGCTATGAGACGGGCTCATCCCATCGTGCCTACAGGTTCAATCTAGAATCTTTGATGTCTGTCGCATAGCGACCGGCGATACATATTCAGAGAATTGAGTACCGACAAAGACAAGGGGGGCTGGAATAGCTGGTTCTGGCGTATTAGCCGTCGTCAGCCCGCCACACCCAACTTCAGGTCTGGATGACATGTGATTTGGACCCGAATTCCTTGACCACCGAGCGATCGGATGTATTCATTATCGTAGGAAGAGCGTTGTCGATCACTGACGTGTTTGTCCATTGAGGCTCAATCTAGAGTGCTCACGGCCAGAAATGGATATCCCGGTCTCCTTTGTCTTAGCCATTCTTCATTCTTTGCGCGGGTTCTTGCAAAAAGTGCGACTGAGAAGACAGGTACGCAGCTGCAACTGCACTTTTGTTGATGGTGATGTGTTCAAGCATAAACTCAAGTTATCAGACCTATAAAATTCTTGTCCCATATATTGAGTACTCCTCTTAAATTAATATCTGGAACTCACCCATTGGCACGTAGGAAGAAATTTTGGGACGCCAAGAAACCACTCTGGTTTGTTCAATCAATCTTTTTCTATCCACAGAACATCGTTGTAGACTTTACGTTCTTAGGCATCACCTTGACGGACTTCGGGCGGCTTTGGCAAATAAATATTCGAACGCGGAAAAATGACCCCAGCCTCCTGGAGGTTGGCTCGTGCAAATCCACAGAAGGGTGCCAAATCCTGTGTCGCAACTTCAGCCCTTACGCTAACACTGCTGAACCCTGGAATTTAGGACACGACCACCTGTAGTGTTCCGTGTCCAACAGAATAGAGCAGTGTGGTAGACGAAATAGATAAAACGATCTCAAGTTTTTTATAATGGCTCTGCACTTATTTGCGTCGCCTGGAAAAACAGCATCTGGTGGTTTGCGTTTTTTTCTATTGATTCTAGATGTTCTTATAAATTCAAACATATTCTATAGAACAAAAAGGCACAAAACTATTTTTTGTATTCATTTGATAGGGCATTACATGTTCTTCAAATTGTATGCTTGAAGAAAGTATATATTTAAGCTTTATAATTGTTTTTTTTCAATTCCCGAAAAATATTTAGTCCAATCTGTATATTATTTGCTTTTAGGGTTGTCAGCCTTCATGATTTGCATTTTCCGTATAAGGAAAAGCGCACATTCTCCATGTTATAAAGCAGATATCATAAAGGGTTCATACAAGTTTGCAATTAATGTAGCCTGTGTCGCATATTTCAGAAGGAACATTAACAAACGTACAGATATGACGCTATTTGAATTGACACTTAAAGGCCATAAAAACCTTATAATTAGGAAGCCTTTAAAGACCAAACGATGCACTTCCTTTGAGCTTACAACTTGAAGAAAGCGTGATTGATTCCAAAAATAGCAATGGAGAATAATTTTTGCATGTTTTCTATGAAACACATTGAAATTTATTAGGACTTTAGAGATCGATAGAAAACGTTCATACTATTCAGTAGTCATTTTTATCGGGTGCGGTTTTTCCAGGCGGCTGCAAAAAACTGTATTTAAAAGCCAACACTCTTGCGTGTCCGAAATATTTTAAGTATATCCTGTATGTTAGTCAGTATAGCAACTCCTCTTAAGTTACCCGTACTAATCAGAAACTTTTCAGAATTTTAGTTAACATTTAATAAGGTCGGTCACTGACCGTATTCCAATGTTATACGTGAAATTTCCTTCCTACAAATCACTATACGGCCATATCCAGACTGTAGGATTTCGCTCTTTGTATGGGTAAAACCGGTTATCGTTCCAACCGTCTGGGCTATGCAGAGTAAATTTACTTCCATCGGAGGAGACCACATTGTGTTGCTGATCTGTCAAAAGTGCTCGTTGTCCCTCGCGACTCTTAATGATGTTACTCATTGAAGCTTCCAATAAGCAAATGATGACGAACCATTAATGGACCGGTGCACTGTAGTGTTAGAAATCTCTAGTGTTCACGTTTGCTTGATCGGGCGTACTCTGTTGATTTTTGTGGTACTTGTTCAAGCAGTACCGCTCATTTCGTCTGTGCCGTCGTACAAATCAATTTTCCCATGTGTCTCTGCGTAAAACAAGCAGCAAAGTAGATATTCACCACGGTTTTCGAACTGTTTAGGCCCCGCTCGATTTCTTTACTGTTATGAATCATCATACGCATCTGCAAAATCTCACCTCACCCAGATTTCGTCTGCCGTTCCGCTCTGGTCTCTTGTACATGGAAAAGTGATTGAATTTCGTTGATTTTGTGGGTTCTCATTACTCTATTTCTAAGCTAAAAAGTCTCTTTGGTATGGAAGAAGATTCTCATCGATCAGGTTGCAGGACGCGGCACAATTTGTCATTTAAATTGCGTCACACTCATGGTCCAGAGACAAAAATGCTATTGAACCAGGAAACCGTGTAATTGTGAGAGAGTAGTCTTTTGAGCACAGAACCATTTGTGATAGAAATTAGTCCGTCCTAGATCTGTTACTTTTTACTCCCCAATACAAAAACTAAATAAGCTTTGGCACATATTATGAAATTTGCGTTCAAAGGGGGTAATTTTATAATAGGGCGGGAGAGTGCAGGCAATTGCACTGATATTTTATCGACCGAATTCTTTTAATGCCATTTTTTCGGTTCCCAAGACTGCCCAATGTTTCCGCAATATGTGTGATGCTATAAATACTTTACGCTTGTGATTTATAGTCCTCCCTAATTGTTGCTCTCCTACGGATCTTTCCCAGCGTGAGTGGGTTACTCCTCTGTCTGATGACCTGCTCTCGTACTGCAGGTTGTCCGATCGCTTAGTGGCTACTGGAGAACATGTTAATTAGCGTTGAGGCTCATGGAGTAGACATGGACGATGTCTACAGTCGATTTCGATTACCTACGACCCGTTCGCTTTCTGCTCAGTAAACACGGTGGCATATACAACTAGTTATCCGCAGTAGAAATGGTATGGTTCAGAGAAGACGAGTTAGGTAAACATACTGATCCCTGATCCTGAGTTTGCTAGTCATAGGTGCAGCACGGATGATTTGGACGTTTGCGATGAACAATGGCATAGGCGGGATGGTCATCGAGGTTTGGGAAAAAAAGTCTGGATCTCCGTTCTTTTATCAATTTAATTTTTATGTTTATACTGACTTATGCTGTAAGCGATCATCGCTGAGCCAGCATGCGAAGAAAGCTCCTGCTCTGAAATAATGCTTTCCGATGAATGTTTCCACTATTCTGCACTTTTCAAGTTCCGCTTCTCTCACAATCATAACAAATTATTTATGTCTGTCAATCGTTATCTTCGTTTTTCTTTTATGAGTCTTTGCCATGCTTCTTGTGATTTGTTTAGAATCAAAGTTTAGAATGGCATATGTAATCCGTTTATGGAAGTAGTCATGTTTTGGTGATGTAGACTTTGGAAGTGTGAACCCATGTAGCACAAATAATTCGAGCTGGGACACACTCACGGTCAGCGGTTCAAACCCGTCGCAAAGCAGAATCTTTCAGGCTCACTGTGGATTTGTATTTTCGTAACCTGCGTCATCAATAAGGGAGTTGGTATTTGATCAAATTATGAACCATGGCGGATGTTGTCTGTAGGTTGGTGAAAATTCCCTTGTTCGATTCTTCAAAGGTGCATTTTCACGTAGAGTCACCTCTGAATATAGTAGTCCCTCTCACTTTAATAGCGTCGCTTTTTCCTGTGCTTCATCCTAAGGAATGGACGTCTTGTTTTGTGAGTTGAGACTAAGCCCCTGTATTCTGGCCGACCGATTATTTTTATCTCATAGGGTGTGATAACGACTGTGGGGGCGACGAGCTTCCCGGTGATGCATGTCTACCGACTGAGTATTCGGGTTGTTGACCGGAATTCTGCCCTACCGGAGAAGAGCTTCGCTGACATGCAACTCCTCGTTTACACGGCCTTCCGGCCCGTCAAGTTTCCTCTTCCCGTCTTCACCGTCAACTTCTCCGAGAATCTCCCCGCCGGAACAAAGTGAGGATCGTCCTAACTGATTCCTTTGTAACTTATCAAAGATTGCCTACGCAGGTTAGCTGCTGTCTGATGACTGGAGTCAAGACAAGTGTTGTAGTTTCATTGATAGTATGCCACTCTTTGTAAAAAAAAGAAACGCTTGTCTTCAGATATCCACAGAAGTCCATGAAACGATTGCTTGAGTGATACAGTATGCCTCGAAACCGATTTCATGTAAATTAATTTGACTTTGACTGATTGCTAAGGTTAATTATATAAATGTTCCTTAAGAAATCACTACTTGCAAAATGCTTTGAAACATGTTAACTGTTCTCTTATGGAAAACAGATTACTAAAGCATAATGTTTATTAGCGTTCAGCTTAATCCAGAGTTATTTCGAAATGCCAACATTTATTAAGATATTTTCAGGCAACAGACTCAATCATTCTGGCTGAAACGACACTGCTCAGATGTTTTCAAAAAATTTTAATACTATTATAAACGCAGTCCTATATAATCCAAGGGATGCCAGAGGCTTCGCTACCTATGCTCGTTTTATGCAATTGCTGGAACATGATAGCTGAGGGAGGTATTTTGGTTTTAAAAGAGATTTTATTAAGAAACTAATATTTGGGAATATCACGGGCGTTTGTGCCGTCTCTCAAGGCTGCCAGACGATAGCCTGTGTATCTTTGTTACGCGATTGCGCTCCGCTCTTCTTGCTGCTAGGCGGATGTGGTAGCAGATGAGATCCACCCTGCATACCTTGAAAGCAGCATTTATAAGCCCGTAGATACTAGGGTTGTGAATAATTATCTTGACACGACTAAAGCAACTCTGACTGCAGTCGAGATAAAGGCCGTAATATCCCACTTCTTTGAATACCAACTCCCAGGAATAGTGCGTTCGCTGTTATGCAAAAGAAGGGAATTTTCATATGTCCCTCTGATGGAATTTGGTTGGGTGTGTGTGGAAACACTACAGATCACTGAGAGTGAAAGCATGTATATTTGGTTATTGTATATGCGACTGTTACTGGTATAAGTGCTCGAAAGCACTTTAAGTCCAGATCTGCCATATTAGTATAAAAGAGGCAAATTAAAATGCTTTTACACGTTAAGCACTACTATAACTGGACCTGGAGATATTTCCTATTGGAAGGAATGTTTTTAAATATCAGCAGGAGTTCCGGATACTGGCAACTCATCCTCACTGAGAAGCGTTACTCTCAAAGGCAAGGGATGAGGCCGAACTGGCAGTTTCTGGCCTATTCCATGTCATCAGCCAGTCGTAACCTAGTCATAGGTCGCAGGATTCTGGGGTCTAACCCTGTTCCCTGTCTTTTTGACCCCTTCAACTCGTATTCTGGAAGGCCTTAGTCCTAAGGCATAACGCAATTGCCTGTACTGGTCCCACAACCAGGATAACTCGCAGGCCATTCTTCTGCGAATTTAAACACTCCCCACTGCAAACGACGAAATGTGAGTTCACCCAACCCCCGGCCCTTCCGTCAAGGAGTTGGGGTATCTCTGTGTGATGAGATAAATAAGTCAGAAATGACAATTACTAATTTCTACTGTTATTGGGCTTCGTCGCCGTGAGACATTGCGCGAGGTCTTCATACCGGAGGTCGAAATTATTCAGATGCCAGGCTACGATAGGGATAGCTTGGTGAATGCCACCTGAACTTATTTTTAACCATGTGGATGGAGGCTTCCAGGTTGTTTTCTTTGTGAAGAGGGGCTTACGGTTGACTCACTTTGACAATGGTAGGGCAATTAAATCTGTTATGTTGGACCACACCCTGTTGATGATTATCTCGTCTATGATAGGCCAAACAAGGTCACACACACACAGCCGCGGACATTCACGCTCACAAAACGTCTGATTAGGCACTCAGGCACGCAAGCCTTTGTCACTCTCAGTTATCAGCCCCCTCCCGTGTCACGAAGTAGACGCCGTTGATGGTGAGACACGGAATCTCGCAGGATGCGCTAAAGCCCGACATAGGTGGCTGCTCAAGTTTGTCCTTTGATAAGTAGGTTTAGCGGCCACTCAATGCACAAAACGAAAGTGCCTCAAGGCCGGCTGCAATCTCAAAAGCTACTCTCTCAAGCAGATGGGGGGAGATGTTAACTGGTATAATATATGCCCTCACTTCAATCTATACTTTGTAACATGTTGGTTTAGATTTGTAGATCTTTCAAGTCCTTTGTGTTATTTTCACTAATTGTGCAGTATATGTCGAAAGTTTACCCAGAGTTCCCAAAAGTCCGAATTACTCTTTAATAGCCTGGGAATCTCATTATGTTTATTGCCAGCTTCTAACAGAGCACACTTTCCCGCAAGCTGGGCAGGACGAATAAAATGTCTGCGGGTCCTGAAATTTACAAGTGTTTCTTGCCTAACTATGTGTCTGGTCCAGTCAGCCTTGCTGCTTTGACCCTTCCTATGTCCTTATTGTCCTCCACTATGCGGTCTTGCCTACGGTAAGAGTTACTTACTGCACTGGTGCCTTCAATTGAGCACAGTTCTGCAAAGCGGAACCTGCCCACTGGCACTTATACCCTGACATCGTTCGCTAGGGATGAGTTCTGACGTTTACAGAGTTGTTGAAAACCTATTGCCTGGAATTTCCTATTTGGAAATAAGGAGGAATACAGAAGAAACATTGTCCAAAGTTTCCGGACTGGCTGACCAATTTCATGATTTGTGTAACTTCAGCCCCAGTCACTCTTTTTTGCGTTCTTGAGTTCTACATTCACACACGGCGTTCGAGCTCAGCTGGGTGTCGTCCAAGTGAGGCGAACGTATTTCTACGTCTGAAACGGCAGATCTATTGGTGTCTTCAGTGAACTCCTGGGGTCCTCTCCGAAGAACTGGTGTCGATAAAATTAAAAAATGCTCGTGCGGTAGAAAAATAGATATGATTATGCTTGTACCTCTTCCTGAAATTTCTGAAACGAACTAGTTTCCAAGGTCGACTATGCGGGCAGAGAGATAGTGGAGGCCTGGCACGCAGATACGGCTTCCACAAATGTCTGCATGTAACCCATGTTGTAGCAGGTTCTGCTGGCACTCCATCCTCGGGGTCGCAGAGATCAGAGCGAATAGCACGCGATAGGGGGTGAAAGTTGTACTAAACAGCTTGGTGGTCGTCTACGGCCTCTAGCTCGTCTCTGAGAAGAGCCCAGGCAATTTCTCAGTGCGGCTAAGAGCATTACTAGACAGCGTGGTGTGTGTGGCGTTAATTAACACTGGCGATTTAATGTTGTTAACCTTCAACAGACCGAATAGTAATCATTCCCTTCCAGTGGTCGTTCGCCCACCTTCTGAAACGCCATACGTTAACCTAGTCTAAACGTGGGTTTTTGCGAATTGTGGAAGAAAACTGGATTGGCATATTCAAATTACCACTAAATTATCGAAGAAGTTAGAATCTGCTCATGTCTTCAACTATTGAAGAGTCAGTTGGCGAACATATGTTTTCGGTAACTCATCATCGGGCCGATACATTTACATGGATAATGATCATTCTAGTTGTTGACAGGATATAAATGCGTCGCAGGGGCGGGGTTAATCAGATTCCATGTTCCCCCACCGCCGGCCTGACGGAGTCAGCGTCTTGAGGACGGTGAAGTTGGGGTTGGAGGGGGAGTGGAAGGAGAGGAGTTACGGTTAGATTGTAAGCGCTGTAAGTGCGTGTGACTGCTCTCAGGGTGTCGGGACGGCGTGCGATCACCGCCTTCAACTATTACTGTTTGTCTTAGGAAGGCATGATGTATTTCATGTCTATGCAACAATTCCGCTTGCAATAAGAAGAAGAATAAAAGAGGCTTAGAAAGATAAGCAGTTTTTTTACCAAACTGCGTTGGTAGTGGACGGGGGTTGGGGACGTGAGTATTACCAGTTGTCCGCGTTGATATAGTTGCGTGTAAAACTGTCCCGGAAGCTCTGGCTAATGATTATAAAAGGTCGCTTAGTGATAATTAATATTTGTTCGTTTCTAAGCATGTCAGTAATCGTGGTCACTTATTCACAGTTTTCTCCCAAATAATAGAGATATTGTAAAGCTTCTTATTAACTGTCCACAAAAAGTCACGCCTCACTACCAATACAGCTATCTTCAGTGGATTATTGTTGAAGAATTGCGAAAATTCTCAAAGCAGTATCTTGAAGACTAGTTGGCGATCGTACGTTCGCTTTCGATAAATTTCCGTCACGCCAGTACATTTATATGGAAACCGGGTACAAGTAAAACATATCAGTGATTAGAGAAGTCGATTGAAGTTCGTCTTAGAACGCTGGCGAGATGTGGGAATATGGGGGAGCGAGAGAGCGGAAGGGCGCAGAGAGTTGCATACACATAGTTATTCAACTTTTGACCACGTTAAGCGCGGAGCCTGAAGGAGGGTCCCCTGTACGCACATGATCGTACACTACTTTTTAAAAGGTATCCAGTCTTTGGGGTTCACACGATGCCCGAATTATTGTTTAATCCCATAGCTTAATATGCGGCAGAGCAATTGTAAGTGGACAAGGATGGCTGCTGCCGACGAGAGGGTGAGATCCACGATACAGTTCTCATCTGCATTCCGAACGTAAGGTTTGATATTAGACCGACTGAAGATTCAGAACAACTGTGGGCATTAATCTAGCAAAGGAATATGAAGTGGTTTTCCCTGAGCCCAACACGCTCCTATGACAATCGTGGATTTTAATAGTTAGTCCCGATTTTATTTGGCCTTATATAGTTTCTAGTTTCAGTCGGATCGTATGGTTCTTTCGAAATAATTCACAAATCCCGACTAGGGCAGAACACGGAAATAGGAGCTTCCCCGAATACAGGTGGCAATGCGCTAAATTCCAGGGAGATGAAGATCACGGTTAAGGTTGGGGTTAGGACCAAAACACGAAAATAGGTATCAGTCCTGAATTTTTGCAAAAGGCCGCTTGTATAACTTCAGATTTCCTATTCCCGAATCCTATTCCGGTTAGTAAAAGATTCCCTAAGAAATATTTTTAGATTTTCTCCATAAAACATCAGAAGGCTTATAATTTTTACAGAGGTATGTAGAAACTACTCACTGTTCCTGTACGAATGGTAAAACAGTGTTTTGTGTTTTGCGTTCGGGTCGTTTATTATCCACTTTCACTGTTACTACGTTATTTAGCGGAGTACCAGCTTCAGTGATGGAATATAAATTTTTGTCCGTACTTTTTTCCCTCCATTCAACATCGTATGAATGCACGGCTTGCTGGGCTTCGTTTGACTGCCAAAAGTTTGGTGGTCGTCAGCACGAAGCGAAAATGTTCAAGAAACATTTGATGTCTGACAGACTTCACGCGCACACACACACACACAAACACGACAGCTCGACCGTCGTTGTCGACGATGTCCACAGTGTGCCCCACAGCATGGTGGAGCAGGGACAGTGACTTGTGCGTGAATTAGCCTATAGTGAATGTGGACTTGTACAGCATCTACCGCACTCCCTCTTCCCCACCTGGACCCGGTGTCAAGATGTAGTCAAGAAGACCGGAGGCGGGGAGGACGCAGGTGGATGGCACGGTTGAGCCTGCACCTTGGCGCTCCACTTCACACCCCTTGGTCCACGGAACAAATGACCAGATTTTTGATCAATAACAACAATAATGGGAGGTGGAAGGGATCCCAGTGTGCGCGACTTCTGCCGGCAACCGGGTCTGCCATCGAACCCCCAAATGTTGGCATTTGTTACGGCGTGCAATCCGATAACACCTGCCAGAATCCGATATGGCCCCCCTTTTGGTTCAGCGCATCTACCAACTGGCCCGTTTTGGTGACACACACACACACCGATTGTTCACCCATCACCTTCTAACATGACTTGCTCGTGAGCGCACTTTAGGGAGGATGTAATTCGTTTTCTTTTTTTCTCCCACTTCCCCCTAACGTCGCGTTCAAGTGGAAATCTTAATTCATGATTTGACATTATGATTGAGCATGCAGGCTGCTTGGTCTACACTCGTCACAATTCCCGGACTGTTCCCGCATATAATTGAGCCAGAATGAGTCACAAGTACACGCAAAGGAGGAAAATGTTGACCCTTTGCATGCGACATAAGTCCAGCCGACTGTTCTGGCCTCCATTTTGCGGTACGTACCCCAGGAAGACCAACGTGGGTGCGTTTTTAGTCTGTCCATATTATAGTCACGCTAGGTCAGTTAATAAGATTATGTTCTTGCTTTAAGGAGGTTGGCTAGTTTGAATGTGAAATTTATCAACATTGTAAGTTGGTTAACTGAACGCAGGCCCAGATTCCCTCTAGAGTCGGAAATGAATGTCACAATTTCCCCAGCGTAAGAAGTTTGTTAAGCAAAAAGCATTCCCTTGATCGATAGCCAGCCTTTTGTGTAGCTATCAGTTTTTAACAGCCCGTATACTACTTTTTGAAGGTATCAAGTGTTTGGAGGTTGATGTCGACTTGCAGAGAATTCTCTTCATAAGTATGCTCCTACCATGATGCTTTCTTGCCTTTTAGATTGCACCCCTACCACACGTATACTTCCTCTTAAACCGACTTCATTGTCTTCTGTTTCTCTCTTCCCATGTGTTATGTTACCTTGCTACATCTGCTCCTCCTCCTCCTTCTCAGTTATACTACATGGGAACCAGATTTGTAACGTTACTACTGCAAAGAGAGATCAGTGTCCTCCGGAATCGACTTGTCGGTAATTTTCAACTCAGGAGAATAACAAATTTCATCTGGCAGTACAGCGCAAGAAGGGAGTACAGCTAGACCACTAACAGGGCGTTTTTACTCTCGGCATAGTTTTGCCTGTAGAGGTCACGCAAACTGTAGCTACATTTACGTGAGAGATTAGTTATTTTGATCTGAACAAGGGAGTTTAGAGTTCTACGCATCTCCCAGTACGTAAATGGTGCCATGGTTGTGGTTTAGAAAAGTTAGTGTCCACACTTTCCAAGTCTGAAAATAGATCATAATACTTAGTTATTTCGCAAACGCCTCCGTTATTTTTATGATATGTTGAAGCCCATGCCATGTTTGGTCAGAACTGTTCAGCAGACATACCAATGTAGCTATCTGGCAGGAAATCATGTTGCTCGAAGCATGTGGGCCACGGCAGGTTCACCCAGAGTTCACGCACCGCTTCGCTGTGGCCGTCCACAAAACCCAGGTTTAAGCCGTGGCTTGCCGGGCAGGCGGTGTGTAGGGAACGGCTTGGTAGAGGAATGCTTCAAGCAGCTTCCAGATTCTAAGTTTCACATCGTCACTCAAGCCTCCGGCAGACCATTGTTAGGTTCCAGGATCATGCAGACGGTCAAATAAACCCTATGGCGGGGTCAGAGGCTGGCAAATTTTGCGTGTCTCAATATTTCTATGGCTCGTGACATCTGCGTTAATAACAAAGTCATCAGAACGATGTTCCGCTGGGCCTAAATAAACTACGGTTCCCTGTTCAGCAACTGTTTATCAGTTGGAGGCAGAGCCTGCTGATTTCTCAGCCAATCCTTCAGAAGACCCTTTCACTGGCCACCAACGACAGACACCCCAGTTATTTGCAGCTAGTCGGAAAGGCAGGCTCTGTCCTTGCCGTCGTTCTGAGGACGCGTGCCGCTGAGTAGGGGCAGTTGCATGTCGCATGTAAGGTGCTTACAGGATAATTTTGCTTACATTCATAGACTGACTGAAGAAGAGAGTATTGGCTGCTGTTCCGGGGCCACACATATTCGTAACAAATACGCCGAAATTCCTATAGTACTAACTCAAATTTTGGGATAGGCTTTTGACTCTAGAAGACCGTTTAAGTCGTATTGCGATAGACACAAACATGCAACATAATCATTGGTTGATTTCCGCATCGTAGCATTGTGAACGTTGATTGGCCGTCTTCCCAGCAACCTTTTTTACTTCACCAGACAAAACATCAGTGTTTAATTATCATTTATTCGTCATTCGTTAGGGGATGCTGTGGGAGATTATTTGCTTGTCCTAGGAGGCAATGTTATGCACTGATTAACATAGCAATACACCGTTTACAAATCCCGGGTTTGAAAATATATTTTCAAAGACCATCGTTTGTTAGTTGTTGTATGTACAATCTCATATACATTATTAAGGAGTACCGACAACGACGGAAGAGATTGCACACACGCATTCCGGCATAATAACTTTCCACTGAACATTCTTCCTACCGTTCACTCTAAAAATTATCCCTTTTTAATTTTTGTACTTTTGCATTGGATTGGCCGGCAGAAAGTTTCATGTTTATAACTCTTTTATAGGAGATGCGGTTCTGGTAGAAGTCGCTATTTAAGAAAATGAGCAAAATTGGCTCGACAAAAATGTGTATTTTAATAGCTTTCTGGGACTTACTACTATTTCAATATCCATGATTTAAAATATGTCTGGATGCCCAAAATTAACTCAAGGTCTCTTCCGATCTCAGGATGTCTCTTTACAACATAAGTCAAATTTGAATTCTTTACTGTGAATACATAAGGTAGGTTATTTGGAAGGCCCAAAACAATCGTTCGGGCTTCGAAGCCGGTTTATTTGTAGTTTACTCTAAAAGTTCAAGGCACAGTTTTAAAAATCATGGCTTCTAACGAGATTTAAATAGATTACGGGAAATAAGCATTATTTTAGTTATCTCGAAGAAAACATGGTGATATTTTGAGCATGTAAACTCGGAATACAATTTGTGTGATGCTTAAGTAGAGACTTTCCGCCTTGAAATCTTACCATGGAAGACCAGTCGTACTTCTAAGGGACTACCAGTTCAGCAGGAGGTAAGAAGAAATAGCAGGTGCTATTCACTTTGATTAGCGGCGAAACTCAATCGTTCTGCAGAAGAACTAATTGAACGTTTGTAGTCCATTTTTCACGCCCTTTGGCGAGAACGACATGTTCGTATTCGCACCTGTCTGTCCTTTCAGCTCTCCTATCCTGCAAGCACGAGGCCCCTCAAAAACCTGTCAGGGCCCTTTTCTATTTTTAATTTCCGATTAAGAGGGTGGACCCTACCCGCATGTGGCGTGAAAAGGGCGTGTCAGTCAAACCTATGGTTGGGAACTGTCGACTTACATGCGACTGCCGCGCGTGGAAGAGTGGGCCAGAATTCTCGGACCTCGCGGTATCAGTTGAATAGGCCAATTTGTTTCCAGTTTATCATGCTAACCCCGTGGTAGTTTATCTTCGCTGAACCTTTCAGTCAGTATATTTGGAGTAAACGACAGAAGCCATGAAAACTCAATTTAGAGGGTACAGGTATAAAGTAAAATAGTTAAACTGCAAAACTTTTGCTTGCAGTTTTAGTAGGGAGAATTCATAAATCTAATAATGTAACATAAAGGTTAAAAGGGTATTATATTCGCAAAAGAATTGCGAAAAACTTTGTTCACTGCATTCGGACTGTGAAAATTTCAATATGGGCTAAGTTTGACGCAAAAAATAGGATCTGTTGAAATCTAGTTAGTAGTATATTTATAGTCATTTGAATAATCCGTTAGATCAGGCTTCGGCAGTTTGGGTTGCCTTTCAGAAGGTGAGTATCCAGTTGTCTCTTGAACACGTTCACGGTAGGGGAATTAACAACAAACTCCGGCAAAGAGTTCCATTGGCGAATGACCCTCTGCGAGAAAAAGGAGGAACGTTGATTTGTGTGGCACAGTTCCTTTTTAAGCTGGTAATCATGTCGTCTGAGATTGGACTTGGGTGCCATTTCAAAAAAACGTTTCCCAGTCGACATCCAGATTAAGTCCTTTTATCAACTGGAACGTTGCTATGAGGTCACCTCTGTCCTGCCTGTAGTGGAGGGGATAGAGGTTCAAGGCCGTCAGGCGCTGCTCGTACGTGAAATTTTTGAGGCCATGAACAGCCTTTGTAGCACGCCGTTGTACACCTTCAAGGATAGCTATATCCTTCCGAAGCCACGGCCGCCAAGCCTGTACCGCATATTCCAGGTGCGGCCGCACAAATGTCCCGTATACTTTGCCAAAGACATCTTTATTCAAGTGAATAAACGTTCTGCGTATCGCGCTCATAACGGACATTGCCCGCGCAGCGACTTTAGAACACTGCGTGGTGACGTTTAGATCGTCTTTAATGAATACACCGAGATCTTTTTGCAAATCTACGGTTTTAAGTGGTTGATTGTCCAGGAGATACTGTCGTGGGGGTGCATTTGTTCTTCGCCTCGCTGATACTACGTGCATTACTGCACATTTTTTGACGTTGAATTTCATGCACCATTTCTCGCTCCATGCGTGCAAATTCGTTACGTCCTCTTGTAGCATCCTGACGTCATCTTCATCTTTTATCGCTCTCCAAAGTTTAAGGTCGTCTGCAAAGAGCGCTATATCTGACTTCACTTCCCGTACCAGGTCATTTACATAGATAATGAATAGGAGCGGCCCAAGAACTGACCCCTGTGGGACTCCACTCGTAACAGGTGCCCATTCTGAGCAGTAGCCGCCCGCAGTGACTTTTTGTTGCCGTCCGTTTAGGAAATCTTGAATCCAGTTCAGAAGATGTCCTCTTATCCCTACTTCTGATAACTTTTGAATGAGGCGCTTATGTGGGACGCAATCGAACGCCTTGCTGAAGTCAAAGTAAATGACATCAACTGGATATCCTTTATCCATGGCCTTTGACCAATGTTCGAGTGACGAAAGCAGATTTGTGAGGCAGGACCTCTTTTCGCAGAAGCCATGTTGAACTGAGACGATGTGAAAGCGGAAAGTATCGAGTGATGTAATAGATTTTTTAACTATCCTTTCCATCAGTTTGCAGCAAATGCATGTCAAACTAACCGGCCGGTAGTTGGTGGGACATAGCCGTGATCCTCCCTTGTGGATAGGTACGACGCTAGCCAACTTCCATGTGTCAGGTAGTTTGCCAGCTTCCAGCGATTTTTGGAAGATTATAGAAAGTGGCTCTGCTAATTCTTCAGCTAGCTGGCGCAGGAGTACACCTGGGATCTCATCTGGTCCAGGTGAGTTGGCAGGATCCAGCTTATTTAGCTCTGCTAAAACTAACTGCTAACATCCTTGTTTTGCCGACGCCCTGCTGAGAACTGCAAAGCCTTCTTGAGCACAGCACTTACAGGCCGCCGATGATCTGAACTATCAGCCAAACTGTTCCTAAATTCCTGAGATTTTAAACTGACTGATTTGCGCTTCTGTATGCAGCCTATTACATGCTAAAAACAAAATAATATAAAAAGGCTATGCAAAAGGATCTCTTTTAGCTAACAGACTCGAGATTAACGTTTTCAAATCAGGTCTTATGATGAAAGTACCCTATAAATTTAAGTGAGTAAATTATGAAGTCTGAAGAGGACGATGATTCATCCAAACTGATAAATTGTGCAGTCCGGGAAATCTTTTAACCTAACGATAAGACCACTTACTTGTCCGCAAGTTGAAACATCTGCTTGAAATCCAACAATCAGCTGTGAAATCCAGTGTATTTTCGTGTTATGTCTTAAAAATAGTCCTTTCGTTAGAGCGAAGAACGTCTACTTAAATCTACCTTTAACTGGACCTGAAGTTTGCCCAAACTCACTTTTGGAGTGATATCCGCCGATATTTCTTGATTGAAGAAAGGGAACACGTACGTTTGAGTTCGCAGTATAGCTCCGTTCTAGGTTGCTCGTCGGTGTAACCATAAACATTTCCGATCGCAGTCTTAAAGTCATGAACCTGGGGTTAAAATGCTAGAGCGCCTTATTAACTGGCCGACTGAACTAACTCCAATAGTTCGATTGTCCCCAGCCTGCAGCCGGTTATGATCGGCCGACGTGAAGAACAAGCAAGAAACGGTCATTGCAATCTTCCTTTTTCTCTGACGGTGTTGCCCACCGACTAAAACTTTCTTTTACCGCATATTTTGGAGGTGACTATTGGTTTCAGCGATTTCCGACAGCCTGAAGATATCTGCCATCTGAGAACGTTTTTTAAGCGTTTGCGTGAGCGTTTTTAACTGAAGATAACGGCGGAAAAGTTCCTTAACTGAATACTGGCCGACAGGTAAAATGGCTTTCAGGAGATTTAATACGCGCGTTAGGTTGTTTGTTAGGTTGACCGTAAAATAAAATGGCTACTTGCTATTATCGTAGTAAACACTGCGAGATTTCTGAATATCGTTCGTCTTAGGCCTGAATGGTTTCTTCCATTGTGCCCTTGAGCAGATTAATTTCCCGAGCAATGGCTTCATTAGTATGAGGTTCGCTTGCAAGCAACCAGTCAATCTAGCATCTATTATCATCGCACTATCGGGAAACATTTATAGTGTCTCACCGCTATCCTCTTGGCTAATTTTAGCAAAGCGTTTTTGCAACTAGTATTATTTCTCAGTAATAAATCACCTGATCTGGGGAAGCCGAAAAATGTTTGTCTACAGCAAATTTCAGTAGCGTAGAGTAGTATTCGACTGTGTTAGGTGGGGATGATAGAAATCGAACCGCAAGTTTCGGTTCCTTAAAAAGTACGCAATCCTAAAGCTTATTCTCAATATTTAAGGTCCGCCCGCTTATGCGGTACGCACACAATTTTCTCTCAAAGTTTTGTATTTTGCGTCTTATAATGAAAACTGACGGTTGGTAAATGCTGTTTTTGTCCTAGGTCGTGATTTTGAAGTTTCGGCGTGCAAAACACAACCCCAATCTATGTAACTCTGTGTCTAAGCATCAAAACGTCCTCGCAGGCAGACTGAAAAATAACAGTAATAACGGTTTCAACTGACATTAATTAATACGCATCATTAACACAGATTCGCAAGTCGGGAGCTATAACCCCGACACTCCGGTATATAAGACGAAGTTTTACCCACTATGCCACGACATCTACGGGAATGTGGCCTAACCTTTGTATCAGTATGCTTGGTCCAAATAATTCCACATCTATTTCTTAAACTACGATGACAGGTTCTGCTATGTCTGGAGATAATTTCTTTTGTAGTCGGAGAGGTGCATCTCCACTCAAGAATCTGTTTGACTTACCCAAAAAGGAGGAGCACTCTCACAGGAGAGTGTTTGTCTTTTTTCCCATTATTCTGACACTGAAGGAAACTTCCTATTTTTTGTTGCAGTATTGGCACTATTCCAGCGTTGCCCCTCAACTACGCCTACGACCGCGTCTTCTTCACCCTCCTTCGAGTCCCCGCTTCCTCGGAAGCGCCGGTGCAGTTAGTCGACGGAGCAACGGGCAGCTTGACGACAACACGTGTCCTGGACTACGAGAAGCTGCTCGACCACTCCTGGCCATATCTGGTGCAGGCAACGGAAAACAACTCTTACACTGCTACAGCTGTGGTCAGTTCAAGAGGGTTTTTCATAGAACCTTCATCTTTTGAACAGTCTTGGGCAAATCGTTTAGACAAAATGAAAACGATTTACTCCCTTGCTCTCTTAAGTGCTAGAAAACTGACGGGCAACACTATATTACTAGAATAAACCAGCAGTTCTCTCTCAACTCGTCCGAAACATCATTAAAATTTTACGTTGAACTCTTTTGCCGTAACTGCGGTTGTGTATGTTGGTGATTCTAGACGCCCAACTGTCAACAATTTATGTAATATAGACTAATAGTAAACGTTCGCTCATATTTTCTAAGACGTTAATTTGATTCGGTGCACTTAGGACCCTGTTGGGTCCATCAAATCGTCCCCTACTAGCCCTCAGACAAACGTTTGCTTTTAAACCAAACCTCCGCCCGTTAAAATTTGACTGGTTGCACAAGTTATCCGATCGAGCTCTTTTCTTGCGTACTTTTCAGATGGTCGTCACATTGGTAGACACCGATGACAACCCTCCATTCTTCCAACTGGCGGAATATGAATCGCAAACCGTTCGCGAAGACATACCCAACAACACTGTTGTCATAGAAGGTATGTTGTCATTATGAGGACTGCCCGGCAGAGACATATTTTCCGAGAACTACTGGAGAAATCGAGCATTTTAAGGCAAGATGAATTAGAATTCCAGACTTCTAAAGCAGTCAGAGGACTCACTGTTATGACACTGAAAAGCCTAGGCAAAATTTTCCTCCTTATACCGTGTACAAACCAGGCTTTTATCGGACTTCCCTAATTTCGCGTTTCCTCCTGAAAAATAAGAATACCTCAAAAAATTCCAAATTGTTCCCTTAAAAATATTAAGTGGGCGTTTTATTTTAGTAATGCCGGACGATCGGGATGTTGCACCAGAAAATCGACAGTACGTGTACTCACTCAGCGGCGGAGGCGCGGCGAACTTTTACGTCGTCAGTACACCAAGCGGTGCAGCTCAAATTCGAACTGTGCGGTGAGTCAGTTTGCGTCTTTCTCAGGCCTAGGTAACTGATTTTTCCGTCTTTTGCGAATCCCATGATTTCTCAGTTCGACTGCCGCGGACGGCGACCTCCACCGTGTAACCCTACGACGAAGGGGAGGGCTCAGCGGCTGACAAAGTTGAACAGCCCGTTCGCACTTGGGAGACCGGAGCTGGCTCTCGCACATCTGTCGGCGCACTCGCGGAAGCATGGTGGCGATTCGGACCCCGTCCACGTGAGAGTGCCATGAGGCCGCATTCAGACGGAGCCACTGCAAACTTTCTAGCCTCACTTCGACTTGCTTATCTTTCGGTGCAGGCGGTCAGTGAATCTTTCAAACCTTATTTTTCCACCATTCTAGGTCTCTGCGTTATGACAATCTGCCTCCAGGCCGACCGTTCTACGAACTTACCTTGCGTGCTCAGAGTCCCCCGGGCGATGCGACCACCCTGATTCGCGTGCGTATTCAAAACGTTAATCGTAACGCACCCGTGCTGAACCCGATCCCCCCGCTTCAGGTTTTTCGAGACATTGCGCCCTCCAGTGCCTTTGTGCAAGTCAGCGCATCTGATGCCGATGGGAGTCCCATGCGGTTCTTTTTTGTCAATAACGGTGAGTCTCCAGCATGACCGTCAACAGATAATTCCATTCGTTCGACTGTGATTTGAGAGTCCAAAGACGGCCATACCATCAGATCATCACTGCCGTGTAATTGTATTTTTCTTTAAGCTACAAACAACCTCGTCGGGGTTCTTGGGCCCTTTCGACTGGATGCCACCAGCGGCAACGTCTACGTGAATTCAAAGCCCGAGTTAAAGGTCTACTACCTGCTGATTCGTGCCGAGGATGACGGCAGTTGCCCTGGTTGTCCCATTTCAAGCCAGCGCCTTCTTAGCGAGCCCATAACCTTACAGGTCGAGGTAGTTGATCGCAACGATCACGCGCCGACCTTCAGCGTCTGTCCACCCAGCATGACTATCAGGGAATTGGCACCGGCAGGAACAAGAATTGGACAGGTAACTGGTAAACTGCCGAGTCGATAACTGCAGGGGTTTTCGTTGGCTGTGCGACTTAAGCGGCATTTGTAGCACAAAACTGAAATTCCAGTACAAATACCTTCTTGTAGAAGCTGACCCCGGCAGACTGGAAGCTCCCACGGCAGTCCAGCGCTCGTAGAACTAAAGGACTAAGCAAAATTGGTAAAAATACTTAGTGAGGCGCAAGTCGTACCGACATGTTTACTACCTTTTCTCCAGCATTCATGGTTGGTCTTCGTAAACCTCACTGCACCATCTCCTTTTTAGGTGGCGGGAGCAGATTATAATGATTTATTACGTCCACTCCTCCCTAAACGTCCCATTGTTTGTTATGCACCTGTATTTTTATGTTATAGTGGTTGGACTTGTTATGTGCTTCCATGCTCGCCGTGAATATCCTCGGACACGACGGTCAAACTGTCATGCTCCTTTTGGGACACATGTAGCGTCTAACAGCGAAGTTCGTGCGCTAAATTTGCCACCACCTGTGCTACTAGTCGATATGAAATTGTTATGGATTAACATGCCGAAGGAGGAAGAGGAGAGGGAGCTAACCTCGTAGGATTAAACGCGTTCTTGTAGTCGCATGAACCCATTTTTCCACATCACTTCCTGTTTGTCCGTCTTCGTATCCATTTTCCTTCCAAAACCTACTTCTAATCGGTATTCCTTTGTAGTTTCCCCTGTTTACTGACAACATATTGTTTCAATTAACCGGTATAGGAAAGTTTACTGGGTTCTCATAATTATACCCATATGATGGTCGTATAGTTATGCAATGCACAAGCAAATTCAGTTTGGCAGGATTTTTTCGTCATTGGTTTCTCGAATTTAACGCAGTTCTCGACCAATTGTCGACAGTTTACATGTGCAGTCATTTCTGCAGCCTTTGTTCTTTCAGTCGAGGGAGAGTTTCATGGTTCTGGACTTCTGTTGGGCTTTGCTGTTGTCTAAGCTGTCTCTTATAGTTAATGATTGTTTTGGCCCCACTGACAGCGTACTCTTGACTGAGGAAGTACTGACTCTAGACCACCTCATGTAAACCGGGCCACAGTGTGCCACTGGCTAAAGAGATTCCCAAACTTCCTACTTGCCTAGGTATTCTGGCTGCGATCAGGCTATTTTTTGTTTTTTTTTAGACCAATCCCTGCGTCAACCACACTACTTAGCCACCTCACAGTTGAAGATTCTCTACCACATTTTATTGACACTCAAACTGCTCCAGAAACAGACTGAGTTCCTCGTGCAGTCTGCTCCTCCTGTACAACCTCCCCACAGTGTATTTTTAAAAAGGGAGTGCTTGAGTCATTAACCTTTGTTCGTAAAGGTGGGCAGTACTTTTTTTTATATCAGTCGGGGTTCGAATATCGCTGTAAATTGCGTAGTCTTCTGTCATTTGTCGGAAGTCGTTCTGAAGGTATACATCATTCAGTTAAACTGAAAAACCTGCTAGGCCTAAGCATCTAAGCCTGGCGGGATAATTAACGCTGACGAGAAATGCACACTCCGGTTAGCGCCTAGCTGACAGGCCTCCTTGACATCTTGATCGGCAGCTGAAGCGCCCGTATTCAGCTGAGCTTAATGCATGAATTGTCATTCTCAACATTTTAGGTCAAGGCTACGGACGCGGACGATTTGGAACTCTCAAAAACATTAATCAAGTACTCCCTTATTGGAAATACAGTTTTCTCTACCCCAACTAAGTACCTGCAAATTGATGTCAGCACTGGAGTGATTACAAACGTGGTCCCATTGGAACGGGCTGCAGGCTTCTATGGAGGCATCCTGCCTGATCAGCTTTACTTTACGGTGAAAGCTACGGACTGGGGTGCGTTGACGGTGACACTCTGTGATATTTACTAAAAGAGAGATGAAATGCCATTCCTATGCCTGTGCATTATTTCTGGCTAATATCTAACCATTTACGAGGACCCAGAGGGCAGTGGCCTTGCAAACGACCAAGGTCTTAAAATGAATAATCGTTCTTTATTTGCAGTTTTAGGACATGTGGTAAATCCAGTTCTCTACATTTATTTCCTACAGGCGTTCCGGAGTTCTGGAATCTGTGCAATTTTCAGCTCATTATAGAGGACATCAATGACCACGCCCCAGTCTTCGATCCCCCAAACTACGCCGTGGTGGTGGAACGTAATCATAATTTTGGCACGGGAAAGCAAACCGAGATTGTCCGCGTTGTCGCTATCGATTTGGATGAACAGGACACGTCGAATTCGGAAATCATTTATAGCATTTCTTCACAAGTTTCCCACTTCACAATAGATAGTCAAAGCGGTGTGATCATGGTCAATGGAATCCTGACGGCGGTAAGCAGTCCTGTAACCTTTTTCAACTACTCCTAGGAGAATGATTCCCCCTCTCGACCCATCTGCCTGCAGTCACTAGTGCCGATTATACAAACGTATAACTCCGACTCCACCACTCCGCCAGCGTCTTTTAAAATTTATTTAATTTTGTTATTGTCTATGTGACTATGTTTGGGTAGACATTTCATCTTTCCATATTTTGTTCCCTTTATCTCCACTTAGCCTCAGTACAACTTCACAGTCGAGGCGAGGAACCCGGTTGCACTGGTCGCCACGACAAAACAATGGCAGACAGCCACGGTTACAGTAAAAACTACCACCGATCCATCACTACTACCACCGCAACTCCAAATCGGTACCTTGTAAGTCTGCTGCACCTTTTGAAGCTAGCCAATGTTCGTTTACGGAATGCCTGCAGGAAAAGACCATACAGAAACGGCCCACAAAGTATTCGTGAAATTCGCGAAAATGCGGGCAGTAGACTGCCAGCCTTTCGTAGAGTACAATTTGTTTCTCATGCACCATGTTTTTACAAAATATTATTACTATTTAGTGCTACTATTTGGCGCATCATTTATGCAACATCTTTTAGAATTCTGCTACGCAGTTTTGCAAGTGTATTCTGAATGAGTAAAGTCAGCTGTCACTCCGGGCTGTAAGATAAAGCTTTGTTGGCTTCCACGAGTTTTAGAAATGACCGTATTGGCTGTTCCTAACGCAACTGAATCGTATTGCCACTTTTTCTGCCATTATTGCTCTTCCTTAAAAAGGAAAAGACATCGTGAAAATTACATTACGGAATATAATTGGCCTAAATTTTTAGGTCCTTTCCACGAAATTGTGATTTACAGTAAAGAACGCCCTCGGGGATTATCTCCAATCAGGCATAGCCGCTCAGATACGCAAAATATATTGAGTCTTAAACTTGAGAAATTCAACCATACGTTTAGTGTTTAGTAGGTTTTCCTCGAAACTGTTGCTTTCATCAAACGATTCCGGAAGATGAGTTCGGGGAGGTTGGGACATTTGTTGAATAAACTGTTGTCGTTCCGTCTATCTTAGGGCAGGGGCTGAAGACGCGGCCGCATTGACAAACCCCAAGCCAGTGGTCAGGGCAGAAAAGGGGAAGGGTGGTAAGATGGAGTTTTATGGATGATTAAAATGGTAACTAGAGAGAAAATATTGTGGTTAAAATAAGAAAATCATAAATACGAAGAAGGTTGCCTAGTTCGGTTTACAAGCCTGCGGATAATTTGAAATAGTGTGTCGTAAGATGTCTGGCGAATCGCTAGCCTTCTCGAAGTGGTCAGTTGTTATAAAATGTAACGAAACGGCAATAGTTATCACTATCAACTAACTGATCATTGACTTAATTGCTTAGTAACGAACTTATGGAAATACTGAGTATATAACCAACGATTGTCGAAACGTTAAATAAAACTCTGACCTTAATTCTAAACATAACACTAACCTTATATTTGAGGCTTATCTTTAGCATAAACCCAATCCTTACCCAGCCCTGATTTTGAAATCTAAACCTAATTTCGAACTCCAGCCCTTAACTCAAACTTAATCCTAAACCCTCCCTTGAGCCTAGATCGAACACCAACACTAAACCTTACCTAGCTCTAAAGCTAACCGCTAAATCCCAATCATATTCCTTAAGCGCTGACTCTAGCCTTCAATCCTAACGCTAACCCCAAAACCAACCCTAACCCTTATCCCCGAGCCCTTAACATAATTCCAACTTTTAAACGCAAACAGGGCATACAAAAATGTACGTGTAGAAAATTGACTTTAGAAACACTCTCCTGCCATTTTTACTGCAGCTTGATTCTTCACGAGCATCAACACGCCTACCGAAAACAATCTCAGTAGTGATGACAAAGAGAACGTACAAAATGCGGCCGCGTTGTTAGCCCCATTCTATTTTTAGCGGCATTCAAGTTTCTTGTACGGAAGGCACGCCATGTCAAAAAGAACCGTGTTATGTGAAAGGGAGTATGCGAGAGTGAATACTTGTGTTGACGTAGCTCTAAGAATCCCTACCTAACTGTCTTCAAAGGCACTCCACTGCATCCTAGGCTACTGTATATCGAATGTGTGATAGGATTTCCTTGCGTACTTGACTGATTCCGCAATAAAATATTTAGTTCGATGTAAGTATGGTGTTCTGTCGAGTGTTATGTGGTCAGTTCCGTGCCCCGACAGCGTTGTAGCTTTCAAACTGCGCGATCTATTCAATTCCGTCCTCCCCAGAATGGGACTGTCAGCCGAGTCCTTTAGGGCACAAGGGGGTCTTAATGAATACTTTCTTGTCCACGCCCCATGTCCGATCAGGAAGAAATAATTCGTCTTGGGCAAACTGTAACATAGTAGTTTGAGTTTTCAAAGTCCTTTATTCTCTTAATTATGGTCATGACGTCCAAGGGTGAATGCAAAACAGCCTGTACCGGCCAAACCTGGAGATAGATTTGCGAACTATTATTTGCTACTAACTACAAAACTTTTCCTACATCGTCTGAGGGGGATCGTGCACCATGCAGTGCTTCAGAACAGCTTTCACAAAAGCTTAAATGATTACTCTGCCTCCTTCTACTGCCAGCACCAACATCCCGGATTTTGAGAGGACTCTGTCATTTGGAGAGCCACTGGTTTCGAACTGATACACGGCACCTCCTTGGACCCTTTATTCCGAATACTCCATTAGCTGTTTTTTAGTTGACTCTGGATATAATGCAGACACTGGCAGCCAATATCATCGTCCATTGCATCGAACTTGTTGTAGGTCGAGTTCGAAGTTGAAATTCCAGGAATTTTTGAATTATCGACCCAGAGGGATTCTGGATATGCCAGACTCAGGGATCTGACTCTACTTCGCGAAATGAAGTCGAAACGGCATCTTTTGAAAATGTTCATGTTGCCGAATTTTCAAGCAAAGAATTAACCTACTGAGACGAGAGCTGTTCTTCCCTAAGCACGTATGAGACTTTCGCAGCACTTGCAGTAGGTGACCCTCCCGATGAAAGATATCGAAATTTACGAAAGATTGTTACTCACTCGCAAAACTACATAAACGAATGAATCACAGCTTTGAAATAATTGTGGAGAAGCTTAACCGAATTGGAAACTTAAAAAAATATTAACGTTTATATAACGTTGAGTAGAAAAGCCAACTTTTTTGGAAAAATAGGAAAATAACGAGATTTTCAGAAGTCATTTTAGCTGAGTAAATTTTAGTGTGCGATGCACAGCAAGCCCGTCTATGCAAAAAACGCGCAAATAAAGCAGTATAAGTTGAATAGCGTTTGAACATGATTCTACGTTGAACTTTACAGTTAAATATCATTCATGAAGATGCCTAATGTCAAGTATGGTAGTTAGCCAACAGCCCACTACAAATTGCAATCGGTTTCGGGGAAATTCGCCATATCTTTTTTCAATTTTACATTGTTTGGGATGCAGTTGACTGAGGCAGACATGTTTTTCGCTTGACTTCGCCAGAAGGGACGTCTCAAAAATGGAATTTTCATAAAACCACTTGTTGATAGGCTGTCAGTGACTAATACATTTAAACATTATTGTTATTTAAATCGTAAGTATACCATTTTGTACATACTTCGATAACCTTCGCACTACAATGGAAGTCACATGTGCCTAAGATCAATTAAAACACTTCCTTTTATAAGTCACCTTTTGAAAAAGCGCATTGATTGAGTATTTTGCTGACGAATGTCTGCCTACGCAACCTTTTTCAGAAGGTTAAGCCAAGGTAGACATTGGCACATTCTATCGGTGTTGTTGATTTTCTCCCTGGTGCTGTTTGTTCGCCATTCCTCAATTTCTTCCTCTTAGCGTTCCACGCTTCAAGGAGAACCAGGTGCATGCTCGCGTCGCTGAGGTGACTGGCACGCCGGCAGCTGGTGCTGACTACAGCCTTTCCTTAGAACAATTTCCAGGAGCTTTCGAGCAGACCGGTTGGTCCAACAGTCCCCCGCCCTTTACCAGTGAACTTGTGCAGGGCACGAGTGCCGTGACATTGCGACTCCTATCTGGTTCCAACTTCCTCTACCAGCGTCTCAATCGCTATATCATCCGCGTACGCGGTTGTCGCAAGCCAACAGATGTCGAGTTGGGAGATATCTGTAAGGATCTGGTGCTGGTCTTCCAATTGGAGGACGTCAACGACATGGTACCGCAATTTATTGACCTTTGGCTGTTGAATCAGATCTCTATCCCCGAAAGCAGCCCGCGGGGAACGGAGGTGCTCACGATGTTCGCCGTTGATACCGATACAGTGCCGGAATATCGTACTGTAAGTGGTCAGCTTTTGAACGCTGTTGGAATCCAAAAACATGATGTGGCTGTTACCGTCCACTTGCTTGGCTTAATTGTAGGTTTACGCATGCTGCTTCCTCTATATGCCAGATCTATGTCTTTCGCATGCCCGTGCATGCTCATGTAGCCTCTACAACCCTTCTGGCCTTGTTGGTGAATTTTAATTCCTTGGGATTTAAGGAAATTTAATGTATTTTTGTTCCCAGGTTTTTAATTCGAACTTTTGACAAAAACCCTGACAAATAGCGGTAGCGCTGTGAACTTTTTTACTAACGTTTCATGGTCCCAATCTCGCTGTGACACCGCTGCATTTTATTGAATATTTGATATGCCAGACGTTGGCCCTCTGTATTCTATTAATCATACCGTCATTTTTACACGATCTATTGTTTCGGTGATAGCCTTGGTCGAAGACTTTCCTACAATCCGTTGCCCATAAGTGCCCCGTTTCCCGCACTTTTTTTTCAAGAAAAGGCAGTCGAAGAAAGCTGTACAATCGGGATTCACGGTCGCGGCAGCGAGCGGACAGTTTTTTGTTACTACTTGCTTCTGTCTTCCGGCCAAGCGAGGTTAATACAACCTCCGTCGAATCCATCAAAACTTCCGAATTTTGCCTTGAATTAGATAAATGACTAAGATTAGGGTGTGAAAGGCTTTTTTGAACATTCCCCTATTCAGCTGCGATGCCTCACCCGTGTCTCCCTAATTTATCGGTCACCTGGATGTGCTTGATTAATTGACCCTGCTTTCCAATCACGTCTTCAGAGGTTTTGGAAGAACGCCTTTGCTCCAATACGTCTTATTCGTTGGCAAAATTTCTCGTTTGTCCATGCGCTAGGCCGAACAGACGGCAAAGTTACTTGGAATGCTACTCCATCCTCATCCGGCCTCTCTAGCGACTACCTGGTGGTGCTCAACTGACTTTGAGCACTTGTGTATCTGGCTCGGCTGTTCTGGTTCAACCGGTTTATCTCCTGGTCAGCTTTGCCCGGAGATATCCCGCTGACCGATGCGATAAAGGGCGATCATGCATGAGGGGGCTAACCTGTGACCTGAAGCCGTTGGATGCAGTTCTTATGGGACAATCAAAAATACAAGGTTAATAAACTCTTTTTGATTGCGTGTCGCCCTACCACCTCATACAGCGCTTGAGGTTAGAACACTTGTAGGAAGTGGAGTGGATGTGATCCTTTTTCTTACAACCGCGTCAGAGCGGTGAACGGTGCTTTACATCTCTGATCACAGCAGATAGAGTATGAGTCAGAAGTCAGCGCAGTAAGGCGTCCCAGTGCAGCCCATGCAAAGAGGAATGACTCTGTTCCATATTTCAGGCTGTTTGCATTCGGAAACTGTTGTATCGCTATCTGACAGTGGGAAGAAAGCCAGTCCTTCTAGTTTCACTGATTTACTGATTCGCTACTTTAGGGCAAAAAGTGCTATGTGGGAGTGTTTTTGCCAAGTTGACCTGATTGGAGGGGGCATACGGAAGTTCCTTTCTCCCAGCACTTCCGTACCAGAACCTTTAGAAACAGTTGGGCACGAGACTATGGACCCCTCTGTATTGCAGGCGACCCTGTCCTAAATTCAAGAGAGTTAGGATCAGTGTTAGAGTTAGCATTGAGGTTAGAGATAATGTTAGGACCCGGCGATAAGTGTCCCCTGGAATGTGGCTCAAGGTAACCTGTGATGCAGTGAGAGACTCACATTCCATGTCCAGCACAGCCGCATAAAGTCGAGTAATGTATAAACAGGAGCATTTATCAACGAAAATTAAACCAAGACTGTCCAGCAAAGCCGTCAAACCTTTCAGATGTGCTTTGAGCTTTCAGTCAGTTGACGTTAATCTTCTTAGTGATTGTAGCCAAGCTTGGTGTCGGAATGTTTTCGCTAACTTAGCGCAGTAGATTTGGCTGAAAAACCGGTCTTTCCAACTCTCATAATGGTCGCGTAGTCCATTTGACTTTTTCTGAACTGTTCTCCCTAATTTCTGCTTTCATTGTTCGGCAATATCTCATTACAAACTTTCTAGCTTCTGGCTTTCCTTGGCTAGGTCACTTATTCTCTGGTACCAACGACCGATTCTCCTAAATTCCTCATCCATAACTCAATACTGCGAACCAATGTGGATGTTCTGGACCATGAAACTAAGAAGACTTATGTCGTTCAGATTAGCGCAAAGGACGGAGCACCATCTTCTTTCGGATCGGGAGAGCCAAACTCGGGTGAGCCCCTTTCGTTAATTCATTGTTAGAAGTCATGCTCTCCGTGAATCATGTTATGACTTTGCAGGAGTTCAAAACTCCGGCCAAAGTCAAACGGCAGGTGCAGAGATTTTGTGGCCGCTTTCCCTGCACGCAAACTTCTGGAGATGCAGTCTCTTCCACCGTTTGTGGCCGTATTTCTCCGCATCGGGCTGGTGAATTCTGCGGTACGAAGGTTATTCGAAGGATATAATCACTAATCGTCATGAATCGACAAGCCACTCTGTCCAGGCAGTCTTAGAGTTAAAGGAAACAAACGGAAATAATCGATTTTGCCCGCCGAATGCAGTCCGGTCTTAAATCGCACTTGTATGCACTAATTGGTAAAATTGTGCGGGCGGCCGTTCACCGATGGGTGCCCAAAACGAATGACTGCACCCGGTGGCCTATTGCAGGTGCCGGTGACGAACCCGCGGTAATCAATGGCTTGAAGGCGGACAATAAAGTCAGCACCATAACAAATGGGAATGTGTGAGATAAACACTGGGGGCCTTGCACTTAGCAGGAGTGTTGTGCTAACCCCGTAAATACTGCGCCCTTTCGTGCGTCAACAACCTCCATCCGTTGCTGTCTCTGATGACTGGTTCAAGAAGGAATCCGAGCCATCAGGCGGATACGAATCCTCTTCCGTGGGTCGATTCCGCCCTTTTGGATTAGTTAGCATAGGCCAAACATCCCCTGTATTCATGCATGGGTATGCCTCAACTTTTGATTAAAGAGATGGTCGTATTCGAGGGCATGCGCAAACACGAGTTACCAAGGCCCACGTCGGCGGATGGCTAGGTTATGTTCGTTTATACACGTCCAAGTCGATGGCCTGTATGAATGTGACCATCACTTCAATTGGGAAGGAACTGAAATTTTTGTCATGGCAAACACCAAACAGGCCCGAGAATTCATCGAAGCCTGGCACTAACACGACTAGCATCAATCGCTAATTCATACCGGGCCATGTATAATCGCACTTGTCCGCCGCCCCCTACCCCAGACACAGTGAACCTCAACTGCAACCCTTAACGCCTCTACGTTAGTTCACTGACCTCTGCCCGCATGCCGGATCGACGACCATTAAGTCCACTGTCCGTAGTCACATTGAATCGTCAACCCCCCCCCTACCCTCCAACACAGGGAGCTGAAACAGTTCCCTTTTCCACCCCCACTATAGAGCCTAGCCTAATTATGTCTCCATCCCCCCTTTCATACATTAGTTGCTTACCTGTTAGTGGCTGCCCTGTCACTCCAACCAATTTTGTCTGACCATTGCGCTTTTTCCTCTGTTTATTTCGTCTGACAACGGGTTGGTGCCCCCAGCTCGAAAATTCCCGAATACAACTCGATTTTTCCGACGAGCTTTCTATCTTCAAGGCTACATATCTATAACTTTGTGATGGAATTCGAAATAAACAGGTATTCTATGACGGCTGCTGATGGAATCATGGGTAAACACGGAGTTCCAAATGCCTGCCAATTCGATCGGCCACAACCGCGAGCAGTGGGTATCATGTTGCAGCTGAGCTAACTCCCACAAAGTAGGTCTACTTATGTGAAATACGCAACATCACCGCTTAATTCCTGTCGTCAAAATTAAGTTCATGATGGACCATTTTACACATGGCAGGATTCACAATCATAACCTGGACAAATGCATTCAGTTTTCATGTGCAAAACATAACGGTAAATTAAGTTTGTGAAGAATTACAAATCGACGAAATGTTCTGGAGCTGACTTGTACAGCGCTTCAAGGGAGTCGACCATCATTCAGTTCACGGAGTAACGTAACAAGTTGTCTAGTTTGCAGTATGGAAGCAGCTTTCTCAAGCCACGATCGGTGCACCTGTTCTACTAAGTTCAATAAGAGTTAGTGCCATGGCGGATCAGCGAGATGCTAAGTTTCCATTAAAAATTACTTTTGTTCGCTTTACGGCTAGACCCTATGATCGTTTATATTACCTTGCTGATCTTGTATTTAGTGGGTCTCCCTCGGTTGGTAGGTCAGGTCAGCTTAGTGTAACCGAAAACAAACTGTCACACCATGCGTAGACTCGCGTTGAGCATCCAAAGAGCAGATGGACTTTACTTCCTCGAGTATACATGGTGGAGCGTCACATTTTGGTCATTCAGTCCTCTGTGTGCACGGCCACTACGCCTACACAATGTCCGTCAAGATTTCAAGTCTAAACAGGCTAACGCCACTGAGTTTCTTGAGGGTGTCCTCGCCAATCTAATCCGGTTGCAGGAAGAAGCATGTTCGTTGAGTTGTATCAGGACATTTAGGCTGCGAAAACCCAGACGATTGAGAGCCAAGAACGATCGATCACCCCAATGGGATAGGAGCGCTAGGATGACCGTCGCTGGCATGGTTATCATCGCCAACCAGCTGCCTGCCAAACCCAGATTCAGCGGAGTTTCTCTCTTTAGGCTAACCGAAACCAACCATTCTGAATGTGACTGAGCACGACAATGGAACGTGGTTGCAGGATGGTTTGACGTCATTTCGTTCTGTCCGGAAGCCCGGGCCAGGTTTCTCGCAGATAATCGCACAGCGACAAAGTTGACATCATCAAAGACTAGTAATTGCACTGTTTAAGGAAACTTTGAGACACGAGGTAGTTTTGGTCAGGAGGTCTTTTCTCCGGCAAAGCTTGCTGTCGACAAAGCTTTTCTCCAGAAAATCGATTTTGTTTTCATTCTGTTTTTTCGTTACATCTTTTGTCTTTTGAGTACGGTCGTCCTGAATGTGCATTTAACAAAATTTACCGGTTGTAATTTCCTTAGCCTTCCAATTCCTTACCTATCGATAAGTACTAAGTGGGCTCAGTAACGGTCAGGGCTGTTTTGTTTTTAATTAGTCGCACCAAAACTGCGGAATTTGTCACTCGTCCGTGTCTTCAATAGGGGACACTTCGTAAATTTCCTTGTTTCGAAGTTTAAAATGAATCAGGAATCGCTTTGGTCAAGCTTACTCGGCACAAAATGACCTTTCAGCCTGCCTAAATCCATGGAAATACACTGTTAAGACATCTTATGGATATTACGCGGTTATTCTGCTGAAAGTGATGCGTTTCAGCTTTAATATTCATTTCAACTTTTGGACTGAGTCTATAAAATCTCATTCTTCATGATCTGTCATACTTATTTCTGGAAAGAATAAAAACTAAAATGTTAGAACTGGTGTACCCACGAAATAGCACACAGGAACGTTTTGGGCCACCGATGAACCGAACTCCTTGCAGCTGGCTCACGCAGCGGCAGAATTTCGACGAAACACGCGTCTGGTCTCTAACACTAATACATGTGCAGTCAATTTGATAAATTATTTAACAAATGGTATTTTTGTCTCCCCGTCTGACCCCGCCGCTCTGCACTCTTTTCTGAATGCCAGTGGAAACCTCGCTCACAATCCACATTCTGGACGTGAACGATAACCCACCGATCTTTGTTAACACGCCCTACGTGTTTACTGTCTCCGAGACGGCGCCCATTGGCCATAAAGTCGGACAAGTGGAGGCCAAGGACGCTGACGACACCTCCACGCTGGCTTACCTGCTGCAGGGCATCGTGCTGGACTTCGCAGTCAACTCGGTCACCGGGGTGATCACTGTAGCTCGGCGTCTTGATTACGTATCTCAAGAGGTTTGTCATCCAACCCCTTCCTCTAAAATTTTCGCCGAACCAGTGGGCTGTTATCTCCAGTCAGTTGGGAAGATCCCCATAGGTGCGTGCGTTGGTGGCCAACAGTGCCACCATGGAGGCGTTGACTAGGCGACATACTCATTCGCAAAGCAAGTCCTCTTGCCCTCCCTCCGACAGCTAACATGCCTGCAGGCAACCACTACGTACTAAACCTCCCGCATAACTATCTGCAACATCCAAGTATGTAGAAAACAAGAAAAAGTTGCCTGATTTGAATCGGAATGCGGAGTAGCGTAGAGCGTAAACTTCAGCTGCTTAGGTGAAACTTTCCGTAGGCTTCAATAAATCAGCTCATTGACTATTTTCATATTTTGGTACCTTACCGTAGTTTTTTAGTGATGCATTCCGTCTCAGGCCGAAGGCTTTCTATTCCTTTCAATCTCGTACTTCCAGCATTCTCGCAACAGCAAAACAGAATTGTTGACTAATGCACCTATTTGCTTTCCACTGAGAATCCCACCGATATCATTACTTAGGCTCTGCGTACTGCCTTACAGTGAGTTCCGATATTTTGGTGTAGTAAGTTATGACTATGGAAGAAGTCCAAGATGGTTTCATCTCTCATAGTCGTTTTGTGCGGAATTGCACTTAGCAGGAGCCCATCGAAACATAGGCGTGGAACCTGAGAGATGCATATCTAATTGCAGTTTAAACTAACAGTTAATGTACAACATCATTTCTTCCAGGGATATTAGGGCATGGTCAATAGGCGACATCATTGTTTAGCTCAAACGGGGAATTAAATTTCATGTTTTGGGATAGAAGGGTGTCGGTCCTGTTTGTAAAGACCGTTCCGTCTTTGCAGACTTAAATGTAATTTCCCGAGCTGAGAACAACACAAGTATGGGTGTCAATCGGTGCACGACGCTTTTCAGAGGGCCATCTATTCGAGTTTAGGATAACGAAACCTATTGGATTTTATGAACGGCAGTTGGTGTTTCACTTCAGACTACAGGGAACCTATAGACTCGCATTGTCGGGAAACCTGCGTCATCTGACACAATTGAACTGTCGGCCTTCTGATTGTGGGCTGGGTGCCCTGCCATTCTGTTCTACATGGCGGTCTATCTCATATCTGTGCCAATTGCCACTGCCGTGGTCGATTTAACCCTTCATCCAATGTCTATCAACTCTTAACAAGGCTGTGGGGAGGATTTTGGTCAAGAGGGTTTTGCAGATGTCTTAAGAGGACTCAATCAGAGTGATTTCAAAATTTTGCAGCCCGAGTTACTGTGTTCCACTAAAATAATGCTTTGAGTGTGTTCTTTAGTATGTGGGCTAATCTTTTCGCTCTCATACGATCAAGGCATTCGGACACAAACTATGCCTCTTCAGATGTCACGTGAGAGTATCAGCCGGAGGTCGTTCCATCAGTAGTCTCATGGGTTCACAAAATGATACATTCGGTAGACCCCTCAAACCTCGAGATCACAGTTGAAATCTGGTGCAGTACAAAAACGTTTCCATCGCCACGTAAGACGCGACGCGCAACAAACGCAGCATTTGAGTATAAAAAGAAGAAATCAATCGTCGGCAAGGGTAAATTATTGATCCGAGCTTTTGTACTGATTCTGGAATTCATGGCCAAAAATATGCGAAAGCATTAAAGTGGAAAGTGAAACTATCGAACTAGTCAGTCAGCCCCACCTTGAGTCTGAGACTGAGGGCATCAAGAGGCCGTCCGTCAGCCGGGCAACACAGTGTCTGATGACGGGGGTTAAGTATGGATCGATTCCCTCGCCTCAATCATCTCGCGCCCTGTCATGTCCACGCTTCTACAGGACAGATGTGGCCGCAAAATCGAAATCGTGATTTTGTCCCGTATTGAGAACATCTACGGAAGCTTAACCGACTCCCACAAAACGGCCATTTCATTCCCGCACAATCTGGCATCCTGGTTTTCCCGATATTTTCCTTGGATGCATACCTTCTCGCCGATTCGTGAATCAGAACAGTCTCATTAACCCTATTTGGAAAGATGTTCCAGCGCATAAATTGTTAATTCCTCCCCCCGCCCCCGTCAGTTTGCGGTAGTGCGCCTCGTTCCAGCAATCAAAGTCCCCTCCCCTCTTCACTGCTTGCACGCAATCGTGTGTTTCTACGCTCCTCAAGACCAGCATGCTCCAACGCGATTCAGACCGTTCTCTGAACTCCCTCTGAGGGATAGAACGAAACTTCTTTGCTTTTGCTGACGATACTTTGTTTGTCGCAAGCGACGAGAGCCTCCACTGCCCTGAGCGGTGCCGTGCTGACTTGTGTGTGAAGCTAGAATAAATGAGATGGGGTTTGGGCGTAGTGACTTGCAGAGGTGAGCATTCCGTTTAAGCATGCCATGCAGGTGCTAACTCCCAACTCCGCACGAAAAAACTACAGTGGTTTAAACTCTTACACAAGTGAAAAGTCAATTTGGCAAACACTTGTTTTCGGTAACTCGTCATCAGACCAAAACACTTACATAGAAGTTGAAATTATGCGAAGTTACAGGGTTCATAAGGGATTCAGGGACTACACACCACCCTCATGGCGAGGCTTGCTATGGGGTGGGCGGCGTGTCGTGGTCATTGGGTCAAGGGGGGGAGGGGGAGGGGGGACATAGGCTCTGAGTAATGTTTGTACGTCGGTACGTTGTGCACACAGCACTGCCATCATCTGAGGTCGGAGTTGGCCACGGAAGACAGAACACCTGTGTTAACGTCTTCCGATAACATAACATTGGATTGGCTAGCTGTATAGCCACCGCTTCGGCTGTAGCTAGCACCCGTTGGCGTAGGCCTCTGGAGAAGCTTGCTGGTGTCCGGTAGACAACTTGAAAGCCTTCTTTGGCATCGACTCGGTGACTCGTATCGATGTGCGAGAATAGTACTCGAAATTGATTTCGTTTCACCTCTGCCTAGCCAGGCCGGTGTGTGTTCACGTATTCTCTTTTCCAGGCGCCTCCTTGTACGGTCAATGTATCCCACTCCACAGCAGCAAGTGAATGAGTAAATACACATCGATGTGGCCTGCAACGGTAGTCGGCCTTTACCTCCCAAGCATAAGAGGGAAGAGTTAGTGAAACACACATAAATTCGCTGCCGGGGAAAGCGCTAGCGATCGCTGTCTTCAGACGTCTTCTTACTAGGTCACTTTCTGCGTCCCCTTGAAAAGGTAGTCTTATAAATTAGTAACAAGCACAATTAACAGTGCCAAAATTTATACATAAAGAGGGAGACATTGAAGCCTGGCTGCCAAGTATGAGTTGAATCAGGCTATGTTTTTGGTTAGCTACCTCAGGCTACAATTATTGGCGTGTCATGATAGCCGTTTAGAGTTTACAGCGCGTCTAGTGATTTAAAGTGAAGTAACTGGGCCCCCAATTCAGGCTAGATCTTCCCTGTTTCATATGAGTGGCATGTTCTAGTGAAAAACTGACCACGGTAGCGGATGCAGCAGGTGGCCGTGTGTGAACCCTCCCCCCTCCCACATTCCTAACGAGTTCCACTCTCATGTATCTCTGTAGTCCAGACCTCAGCCAGGGTTCTCATAGGCCGAATAACGCGTACCGTGAACCCAGTGCGCACACCGGTTTGGGTTCGCGCAACAGCGGTGCGCCCCGTAGAAGGGAGCACCGTCCTTCCCACCTACTATTGGTGCCGTTTCTCAATAAGTGTTAAACGAGATTCTGAAATGATTTTTGTGCTAGAAAGGATTACTGAGGTGGGATTGTAATACTGATCATAATGCAACACAATCCCAAGGTATTTCGGCCACGCTAGGATGTGGGCTTTTGCGCTTCTTTCCGGCCATTTGACAAAACCACACTGTATAAAAGTTACTACCTAAATAGTTTGAATTGTTCACACTGCTTTTTGATGTACACATAAATTCTGATATAAGTTTGCAGAAATATGCACAAAACATCCTTCCTTGCACTCCTTTTATAGCAAGTGGCGTTCTTCAGCAAATTTTGTACCCAAAAGGATATTATCCCCTTTTAAAGGAAGCTTTTTCCATTCCAAAATAATCTTGAATCCGAAATATCATTGCACTTGTGATCGGGTTTCCGATCTACAAGCTATACACTTCCTACATAAGGAAAATTGTCGATTTTGTAATGCTATTAGGAAGGTACGATATAAGGCTCATAAAATTTTTAATGGCTGCCATCTTAAAGAATATCATAATTGTAAGCTTTTTGAAAACGTAATTTACCATCTGTTCGAGTGCGAAGTTTGAGCAAAAACGTGAGATTCTACAAAACGGATATAAGAATACTTTGTGCATGCCTTCTACAAAATATGTTCCACTTTATAAGGGCATTGAAAATCAAGGGAAAAACGCCTACTGCTTAAATAGCCATCTCTTGCAGGGTGTGGTTTTTACAGACGTCGGAAAGAATCACATTCCAAAAACTGGCATTCTGTCGTGACTGAAATATCTTGCGACTACGCTTCACGATAATCAATCGTGGGATCGCACCTACGTATTTCTTTTTAATCGGAAATATCTTCCAGTATTTCGGCCAAAATTTCAGTAGTAAACTTATATAGCTCAGGCTCCACTTACTCTTGCTTCCGCTCTCACTTCCCTGTCAATCGTTCCCTATTTCACCTAATCTGACTAACCTGACCTGAACAATCAGAACCACCTTCTTTAAATTATCACCTTTGCTTTCCAGTTTGTGATATTAAAATCAATGGAGGCTCATTTCTTGGACGGACAACTGTTATTTAAGCAGCTGTAATAAATAGGCAATTCCCTGCGTAAGGACCCCAGAATTAGCCACACATAAGCGTTCAACATGTAGGCTTTTCTTAGCACTTTTACAAGGCCGACATCTTCTGACCGATAATATATGCTGATTTTCTTCCCGCGATTTTAACGTTTTAATGCGCTCTTAACTCCACTGTACTTTGAATGTATTGCTGACTCAGACTGTCATCTTCGAATCTATTAATGTCTTTTGTCTATTTTTCCTAGGTTCACAACTTCAAAATTGAGGTGACCGACGGTCAGACGTCTTCCAGCACTGACGTTACTGTGCACGTGACGAAGTCCAATCAAAATTTACCTGTTTTCTCACAGAAAACCTATGAGTATACCATTCAGGAGCAGAGTACACCCACTCTCACACCCAGTGTACGCCAAATACGCATTTTATTCAAACTCAATCCAAGTAGTGTTTTCGCTTTCACTGCATTGTGCTTCTAGGAGTACCTGGGGTCCAGATGTTATTCAAACGACCAAGTTCATTACTGCGGACACAAAAGTTCTTATTGCGCTATGCCGTTTTATGCCTTTTCGAACTTTTTACTCATGTTCACCCAATTTCCTATAAGGGAGGCCAGTATGCCCCCCTTTTCCGAAATATGTTATCACGTATTTCCTATTTTTTTCTTCAAAATAACTTGCCGGTCAACCTACAGACCCAGTCCGTATAACTCATTTTCCCTCCTTGTCGTAGTAGTAATAGTAGTAGTAGTAGTGGCAGTAGCAGTAGTAGCAGTAGTAGTCGTAGTAGTAGTAATTGTGATGGCAAGTATGCATTCGAATCCTAGTCATTTCCCATGTCAGTGGCTTTCTACCGACCAGATTTATCAGTCTGGAATTATGGTATGTGGTTCGTCCTACATCATGCTATTATTCATAATTCTAATCATAACCCTTATATGCTATTTCGTCCGCATTAGTGAACTACTAGATTGTCCAGCTCGCAGTACGTCCTGCTTGTACTCATAGCAGTGGCTTCTTACGGGCCGGAGCATGTAGACGCTACGGCACACAATTAATCATTATTTTAATAAAAGTAGCCCTGAACGACGTTTTGTCTGCATTAATAATTGCCCAGACAGCATAGCACACTATAACGTCAACCTTCTCGTTTCGTTCCGTTGGAAACCAGTGGTATGATTAGACCTAGGACGTAATGCATGACACTAGATGTGGCTGTTAATTACTGCAGACGTAAAACGTCTAAGGCCTATGTTTATATCATGATGTGGGACAAATCGCGCACTGAAATGTCAAACCGCTAAATCTGGCCGGCAGACAGCCGCTGGCATAGGAAATGACCAGGAGTTGAACGCATATTTGCCGCCACAATTACTACTATTATGAGCAAGAGGGATAGATTGGTTAAACGGACGGGGGCTGCAGGCTCCCCATCAAGCCATGTGAACGAAATAATTATAGAGCATGTGATGATATTGTCTGAGGGTGGCGCATATAATCCTCTCGTACTCCATTTTTTATTCCGACGCTGAACAGGCCAAAGACTGATATTAACCCTCCAGATAATCCCTCAACTATAATCCAGTGAAAAACCCTCTTTCCTGTACACTCAAATAGCGGACAGCGGCCTCGATAATTATCACCCACCTAGCCTTTAGAGGCTGTTTGACCTTAACGAGAGCTTGCACAAGCGCGCAAAAGGCGGAGTAAGGATTGTGACAAGTCAAACGGAGTGGAAGCTGATGGCCCCCACAGCCTTTGCTCCGGAAGTTCTTCCGCGCGCCCCGACCGATCATCGTTCGCATGGGCGCCCGTGTATCGGGGCTGGCAACCGTAGATTATAGACACTCAGGGGACGTCCCGATAAACTGAACCATCTTAAATGGGCGGTCAGCCTTGAGACTGCAGGTGTATACATATCCGAACGTATGCCTTTTATTCGAAGATCTCACTCGCTGATCCGTATTCTCAACAATGCACTTTCCCAAAAACAGAAATCCGCCGATGTTGCTAAATAAACCATAGTTCCACTGCGTAGTTTTAAAGAACTGGGGATCGCAGACTTGCAGAAGTTAAGAGGTAGATACTGTAGACAAAAGGCCTGAATGGTACCCCAAGAGGTGTGTTTACTTTGACAGAATACGAGTACGTGCTCGCGAGTTGACTTTATTGATGGAAGCTCAAGTTTCCTTCCTTCGCCTTCTGCATAGTTCTGCAGTTATGCTATTCCTTCCCTTCCTTTGGAAAAATAAGTAGTATGGATTGTGCTTTCTTTGTATTCGATTAAACATTCGGAAATTACTACGTTTGGCTAATGGCCTTGGCTATACGTTTCCAGCCTAAGGCCACCGATCCCAATGACAACCCACGGATAACTTACTCGCTCGGCGGTGCCTTTGCTTCCAACTTTGAGATCGACTCGTCAACCGGCTCCTTGAAGGTCATCAAAGGCTTAAGTCGCGATGAGCCGCTAGGAATGCCAGTAAGTATAATTTGTTGTCGGCTGTTTGCCCGCGATACTATCCACTTTATTCCTGTTCTGATGCCGGCCTTTGGATTGGTGATACGACCTGGCCAGCCCACTTAAATTACTTGCATTTCCAAGACTTATGATGTTACCCCGATCGAGCCGCATAATTCTATGTTAATCCGGATACCTCAGGCTGCTGACTTTCGAGCGAACTTCTTTTCGGTTGCAGGCAAGAACTATGCTCAGCAAAAATGACTACTTTTCTCATTGATTTTCGATGCCCTCAAAAATACAATTATATTTTATGAAGAACACGCACAAAAATATTCAGTCTTTTACTCATTCGGTAGAAAACCACCTCTTCTTCCAGTTCTATACTCGAAGGAAGGTTCTAATTCGGTTTTCAAAGACTCCTCCAATTCCCGAATAATTTCGAACCCAACCTGCTGTTATACTTGCATTCAGGGTTTCCAAATTACAGGCCGTATATTTTCCGCGTACGCAAAACCCTGCATTTTTCTACGGTATTAAGAGAAAACCACATGGAATTCATAAAATTTGGCAGTGGATTTGAACCATATTGTTAGCTTTACAAGCCACCTTGGTATATACAGAGACATGGCATTTTATGAACGGCAACTTCAGAGTATTAAAAAATCTCACAATTAGAACCTTTTTTAAAACCGAATCGTACCTCTCCTTCGAGTATAAATTTTGAAGAAGACGTAATGTTCTACCGAATGAGCAAAATAATGAATATTTTTACGCATGTTTTTCATGAAATATGATTGAATGTTTAAGGGCATCAAAAATCAATAAGAAAAATTCATGCTACTCAAGTAGTCATTTTTGCAGGGTATAGTTCTTGCATGCAGTCGGAAAGAAGTTTATTTGAGTGCCGGCACCCTGAGGTAATTGGATTATTATAGAATTATGCTGCATGATAATTAGTTCTACAACCCTATTTAATTATTTTTTTTCGAAACGAGATTGTATTTCAGAATTTCGGCTGACATTTCATGAGTTAGCCCACCTACTGTATCATGCAGTCTAAGGGACGATTTCGCAGTGGAACCAAACTCCCCGGCACTTTGTAGACACAGGCAGGACTGACGTATTTCTCCCAGTCCTGTGGTTTCCTTTGTAACCTCTCACGTTTTACCACACTGTAGGTCTACATGGTATCTGTCATAGCCACCAACGCAGTCGATGCGTCCTACGCGGTGGTCAAAGTGACTCTGACTGACGTCAACAATGAGTTCCCGCGTTGGCCGTATCCCGATCAGACAATTGCTCTGCCGGAAAACACGCCGGCTAACACGGCATTTGCTCGTCTTGCGGCTCCAGACGCCGATATTGGACAAAATGCCCAGTCAACCTATGTCTCCACACCAGAACACGCCGACTTTCAAGTGTCCGCTATCGGAGATATCATGGCACTCAAGGTTCGCCCCAAGTTGTTTCTCCCGCATTCTGTTTATGATTATTTTGGCTGATAAAGCTACTACGGGCAACTATTCCTACTTCAGTGTCCCCCATCTCTCTCTCTCTCTCTCTCTCTTCACTTGTAGCCACGAGTTTCGTTATCCGTTTGTGGGTAGTAGTGGCAGTTTAGGGAATAGTCTTCATACGCAGTATGGCCACGTCATGGGTAAGAGTAAACTGTCATCGTTGACACGCCGTTTAACGTAATTAGTGACAGAATGAAGTTGTGGAATGAAGCTGTTGGTTGCGCTGTTGAGCGATAGTTGTGACTATTGGATACTGATGGGACAGATTATCTTTACAACTTCCATTTTCACAAACTCTCGTTAATCATTTAAATCGCACTCTGTGAGGACCTTCTGGAAAATTACTTGACGGTTTGTCAGATATGTAGCCCTACACACTAAACTATTTACTACTGTTGAGTGTAGGACATATCCTCAACTTCACTTTGAATTCGCATAGGAATGGGGTTCATCGATATGTGGTCGTTATACAATGGAACATGATCAGTTTCGTTTGGGCTGGAGAATTCAGCACGGAACTCCGCTGGTATTCACAAAGTAGCAAAAGACCAGTAATCAAAAAATGTTACTGGAGTAGGCAAGGCAGACTTAGACGCATATTTCAGACTCCATCACGGTCATCAGCTAGCCACACGCAGACTACAAGTATACATTTGAGATTCGGACGCGGGTTGGATAATGGTCAGGCCACTATGGCGGCTGGGGTCGGGATGTAACCTTATAATAAGGACAAGCCAAGATTGGTCAATCCCTTCTACTTGGGTTTTTCTGTGAAATCCTCATTTCTGTCAATAACATTGTTTATTGTCTCTTTAGCTTATGTACTAGGATGTAATGGCTTCTGGTTGAACCCCCCCCCCCCCGATTAAATGTACCTGTTTTATGGAACATGTTTTGATCATTTATTCCTGACGCTCAGTTGGATGCCTTAAAGTTCGTGTTGAAACGAATTCTTAGGAGAGAAACATGAAAATTATATTTCCGGTTTTTAATAGAAGCATTACATAGAAACACATTGAACTGCTTTGCCGATAATTCGCGCAAGCAACTGTCCGCGGGTTTGCTTAGCCTCGTCAAAAGCAAATTATTATTTAAGACAGTTTTGAATGTTTTTTGATGGGTGGTATGACCCGCCTTTGTGGAACGCGGATATCGGTTAATTTTTAAATGTTCAGGATATGTTAAAACCTAGTTCGCGCTTTGACACGTATGACAAGGAATAGACTTTTCTGGGACCAAACTATTAAGTTCAAGAGGAGGCAAGTTTCTCTGCGTAGGACTACAATGGATAAGCCATCTGCTACCTGCTGCGTGTATGTCTTATTCGTTATATACTAGTGTGTAGGATTGGCGGAAATGATGTGCTGCCTGGGCGGTTTGTTTTTTGACGTCATTCAGTCACTGCACTTAGTTTGTAGGACTGGCAAGAACAAGGGAAACAAGATTTCTGGTTTTTCCTCCGTCATCGGCCAGCTCTACGCCAGCCCCAGATCGTCGGTGATTCATGGTGCACCTGAGTCCCATGGTCTGCCAAATGAGTTGCGTGCTAACGTCCTGTCAAGTCGCCGGTCGTCCGGATCTGTGTTCAAACTTTGGTTGTCTAGTAACGGCAAATGATTCAGAAGCATCCCTGGAATACTCATGACTGATAGGGTAGCGGTTGTACTTTGAGCTCCACGATTATCAGGTCACTGGCGATACCAGAGCGAGGGCTGGTCGTGCAAAGTCTTGTATGAGAGAGAGAGAGGTAGACTGTATTGTTAGCATTTTTATGTTTTCTGGAGCAAGCTCAATTGCCTTGTGTCCAAGTAGCGTGTGTTGCTATAGCCGAGGCGTGGCCTGTTCAGGTGGAGCGTGGACGTCCGAATATGCGTGTATTGCGGTCGATCAGACTGTAGCAGGGGCAGTGCGTCCCCAGACACTAACAGAGGGGGGATGAGTGGCCTCGACACAACGGAGCGTTGAACGAAGACACCGAGCATCGCTGTGATACCTACTAGCCACTCACCTTCTGCGCTTTTGATTGCTGGTCTGTACGCAATCGCCTGCAAGGACTGCTGGTTGTGATCCCGAAACAAGCCGGGTCGCGTATGTTCATTCCACAATGTGATCTGTGAACTGCCACTTTAGTGTACCCCTCAGTGATGGAACACCTTCGAGGTAAAGTGTAAGAGCTAACTTCAGTCTATGTTTCATTCTTGAGAAGTGCTGCCGTCAGGGATAAATGAAAAAGGCGGGACCATTTCTGGATGGCTAGTCAACCAACCAGCGGTAGGACATGGGAGTAGAATACCCTCACGTGGCATTGTGTCAAATTCTGGGGTGATTGGGACAAAGCTTAGCGTTAGGGTGAAGTTTAGGGCTAGAGCTATAGTTAGGATACGGGACCAGGTACCCAACCTAATATTTAGCCCAGAGCAAACCGTATTACTGGGAAGTTCCTGTTCCGGTGTCTTACCCGATCAGCCGCGTTGAATCTCAGGTGGCGGAGACCTGCGACTTGAACACTGGGTCCTTAACCGGTAATAATTAATTTCCACATTTGGGAGTACATTATTTTCTGAAACCCTGCGGACATTGGGTATGCAAAAGGTCGCCTTTTTCCAACTTACCAATTTACGAATGCCAGATCCCAAGACGATATTTTAAGGCGTCCGTGATCTTTAGTCAGAAGATATCGGAAATCGTGTTGTTGCACAGGTGGTATCCAGGCGCCACAATGCTAGCATGACGGTTAAATCAAACGTTTCCCATTTTGTTTCGACAGTAAGTCTCCTTGACCGCAATCTGAAGTGTGCAGACACGGTAGAATGACTTATACGAATCCTTACTGGTGGCGGGGTGGAGTAGAGGCGGTTCTTTCTGTCTTAGGGTTCCGGCCGAGTGTTGCACAGAAAAGTGTCGTCAGTCCTCAACGAGTATTACTAAAAAGACTTGTGAGACTGCGGTCGTCATTCCTGGCTCATTGTCACAGCTAGTCCTACGGAGGTTCTAAAGGAAAGTCGACTTCCCTATATCCTGTCCTACAATCAGGATAAATGACCGGACGACGTTTGCACGCCCCATTCTTATCTACATCGCGACCATCCTACAGAGTAACGCTTTCAGTTTTCTAAGAGTTTCGCTGCCAAGTGCTGTTATGGAAAGATATTTATTGTCAATGCAGTACTCTCCTCTCCTCCTGACTATTTTCTTTTAGATACTGTTTGTGCAAAGTCTACTAATTTTCTGATTATTTGGGTTTAGTTTAAGATCTCGGCCCTTGCCTTATAGACTTATGACTACGAGCGCGACGGTGGACTTCGCTTCTATCTGCCCATCACTGCCACCAATATTCAACCCGCCTTCCAGTCCGGCACTCATTTCAGTGCTACCGGATCGCTGACAGTGACCGTGGTTGACGTTAACGACGGAGCCCCAGTACTAATTGGTGGCCCGTATGTTCTTTTGATATCTTCTTCCACTTCATCCTGTCTCCTGTATGATTCATTGACCCGCGAATCTTGGCATACGAAGCAAGATGTAATGACTCACGACGGCACACACCGCCGACCAGAAAAGTATCAAAACGTCCCTTATAGGCGTAACTACTCCATCGCCTCCTGGTCGCATAGTGTAAGACAATGGACAATTGATGGTCCGATCAGAGGGACTGTCGTGGATGAGATGGGAAAACTGCGCACTTCAGGGCGAGATCAGAATGCGATTACAAGTGCGCGATACCACACAAAATGTGCGTTCATTGATGTGGTAGCCACGATGCGAATTGGAGCACGTCAAGGAAACGAACACTGACTAACTCTCAAACAGTATTTGGTTGGTTCTGTCTAGTGTGTCTGTGTGATACGTTCTCTCTTAGCGTTGGTTGGACAACTTATCTTGGCCGGCATAACTTGCTGCTCGACTGGGAGGCAGAGGAAGCCGTATTCGTAATCGGTTATCGCTTGCTTTGACGGCTGGAATACATGGATCTCACCTCGTTTGCAATGGCCTATCTCTTCCCCCATACCGTTATTTGTCGCTCCGAGTCTATAAAGGGTCGGCATTGGCTTGCAGCTTGTTTTAGTCGAGCAATGGCAAGTCCACATGGATCCTTAACTGTTCTCCCACATTCATGTGATACTCGTAGACGGATACAATGAGGGCTCGAAATGCGTTACGCACAACCCAATTACCTCCTCAGTTATGAGTCCAAGGGGAGTGACGCCGACCTTGTGCGCTGAGGCATTCAGGTACTGCTTTTCCCGCCAATGGAGACATGGGAATGCAGTAAGAGGTAGGTGGAAGATTGCATGAGTCAGAGAAGCACCAAGTCAGTGGTCGAGCTCACCTTCAACTTGAAGAGACCAGAAGTGGGTAGGTGTTGGGTATCATTAAGAAACCGAAGACGATAGTTTGTTTGTTAGAATATCAAACCAAATTAAATCAGTGTACGTGGAGTAAATGAGAGAAGCCCTTGAAAACTGAATTTAAAAAAATTCAAGCCTGTATGAAAGGCTGTTAAGCTGCAAACATTTACAGGTAATCTCAGCATGTGAAATGCACAAGAATGGTAGTGAAACAGGAGTGTTAAAAAACTGGCGAAATGGCTAAATAGCAGTGAATAGCGCATATGGGCCGTATTGGCTCGCAGTATTTACATCAGCGTTAAAGGTAATGTAAACAAAACGGATTATTGGAATGAAGATAGTAGCATGTTGGTAGTCGTAACTAACTTACTAGGTGGGGTTTGGGAGTCCTAGCTGAACTTTAACAGGTGAGTATCCAGACGTCTCTCAAACGCATTCACATTGGTAGAACGCTCAACCTACGTCATTAAAGGATTCCACCGTCGAATGACGGAACGGTGATTGGTGCGTCACAGTCCCTTTTTAAGTTGACAACCAGGACGCTGAAGGTTTGTCTTCAGTATAATTTAGAAAAGATTCCCCCAGTTCGCTGCAAGATCAAGTCTCCGTAGCAACTGAAACTTTCGTAAAGATTCACCTCTGTTTTATTTATATGGGAGAGAGAGGAGGTATAAGGCGGTCATGCACTGTTCGTACGTCAATTTTTTGAGTTCACGAACAAACTTATTGGCATGTTGTACACTTTCAAGAATATCTGTCTTTCCGAAGTCACGACCACAATGCTTGTGCCGTATATTCTAGGTGTGGTCGGACATATGTACCGTATACCTTGCCGAGGATATCCACATGCAATTTTGCGACCGTCCAACATACGTATTACCTTCAAAGTTGACGTTTCCTGTATTGTGACTTTAGAACACTGCGTTGCTCTGATTGGATGGTCTTTAACGAATACTCCAAGGTCTTTTTGCACATTTACGGTTTTAAGCGATTGATTTGTCAGAAGATGCTGTCGAGAAGTTACATGCCTTCTTCCTCTCGTTGACATTATGTACACTACCACGCGGCATGGACGAGAGTGGTAAAGAAAGTATACATTGTCGAATTGACGGTGCCTTGGGTCTGAAGGTGTCCAACGAGACCGATTCGTACGCGGAATGCGCGATGTCAGAGTGGGCATGCTGGAAGCGGTGGATGGTGCTGGCGGATGCCGTCCTGTTGCAGATTCGTCGCCAGTCTGTGAGAAAGTTAAAAAGGATAGGTCACCAGAAAGTCAAATATTGAAAGGGTTGTCGGAGTTTATATCAACAAGGACACGAACAGTGTTAGGCTGCGTTCACAGCGATGCTTTTGCCGGCACACCGTCTAGCTGTATCATCAATTTCTAGGACTCACGTGAAGCGGGATCGGACTCGGCAGCAAAATCAACCGCCAGGTGTCGGTAGTTAAGGCAGAATCCAGGAATGTGCCACAGCGCGCAAATTTGGTCGGTACGCCAACGTCCAAATACAAATCTCGCTTGCTATGCACACTAAAAGGTTATATTGTCGGCTCTCAGGGGTGTCCTGGAAGCAGGTTTAGGGCAAATCTCGTTCGTTTCAGGCAGTTTTTGGCAGTTTTCTCAAAGGTCAACGCTCCAGCGCAGAGGTGTGATTCAGTGATTGAAGCATAACGAAATGTTCACGTATTTTATAATGCCAAAAATTGTTCGATTTTTTGCTAACTAACTTCTTTTCCATGGCCAGTATAGTCCACATCACCTTAACGTTAACTATCGAGTTACTCATGGGACCGTCATCCTATCAAATTCGGACAACTCTTCTGCGAAAGATTGTCGGGCAGCTCCGACACCAGGCGTATTCAGTACTGGAACACCTACTAACTACTGACGATTTTGTTACTTAGCCGACGACTTGTCAAATGTGCGAAGTTCACCGGTAAATCCCAGCGGGCATGTTAAGGGCCTCCGTGGCATTATCGTTATCGTCCTGCCATCGTCTGGTCTCTTCATGGTTGACCCTAAGTCAGATATCTTTTAAACGTACAACACATCCTTGGAGGCTGTGAAGGTTGGCCACCGTCTTTTCGCTACATAAATGAATTTGCCGCGGCAATTTGTTTGAATAATTTGTGAAGGCAATCCTCTTTCGTTGCATGCATCGATCAGAGGGGAAGCGGGTTTCTGGCCGAGGGGAGGGCTCTACAATGAGATGAATTATACCTTCCAAGAAAGACCACCGTCTGAAAACCTTCCTATTGCCAGTCGATGCCATGTGCTCATAAGTTTGTCTGCTGCCCGGATAACTACAATCTCGCAATTTCTAATTATCCGTGCGCTATACCAATTCGCAGTCTTAATCCTTGTAAAAGAATAAACTTGAGGTAATATAATAACCATAACATTTACAATTAATGAAAATGCCTTACTGCACTCCACGTGTGCGACCACCGTCTACCTGTCGGCTAATCCGCCGAATGGCGCGGGCCTGTAACATCCGTTGTGTCCTTGTTCTGTGAAATGGAACATTTACCTCCAATGGTTGATCGTACCTCCACATCTATAGTGGGTTTTCTATGACTTCCGACTTCCACAAGAGGAGGTTTAGGTCTCTGTATGTAGACTACAGTGTCGGAATTCATCAAACGGATGACCAGTACGAACGGAAGAAGGAAAATGTATATAAAATAGTACATGGGAATTGATAATATCGTGAAACGATAGAATGGTTGCATTAACGTTGATGGGGCCTGAATAAGAATTGGGAAGTATTACGTTAGATATTTGGCGAGTCAAGAGAAGGTCTTGTAAGACAGTTGATAGTTATGATAGTAAGACTTGCCTGAGCGCTAGCAAACGTCAGGGCATCTAGGGCGCAAAATTACCCGCTGTCCGACCTCTTTCTTATTTCTCCTCCTCCGTATCGCACCCCAGGACTCGACCATTGATTGCTACAGGCCGCCTCATCCGACCGAACACGGACGCGAGGACTTTGTCAATCACTTAGTTGGAAAATCAATTGACCACGTGCTGCAACTTGGAGCAGCACCATTCAGGAGTCTCGTCGCATTCCTGTCGGGACCGTACCCTCCTCAGCCTCCATTACCCATAGAGCTGGGTAATTATTTACCATACTGACAAAGCAGGTCAGTATGGTAAATAATTATGCAGTTCTATACTTCTGGCTGCCTGTTGGCGGTTTGTGAGGATTACGTGGCTATTCCGCAGTAGTTGATGGATGTCAGCTCAAATATTCATACCACATTTCGAACCGTGCCTGAAAAGGTCTGTTCCGATGGATTTACTGCAAGTTCGCACATTAATTTCCTCGAAAATTAAACAGTCCACTACCTATCTCACTCGAAACGTATTCTCGCCTAAGTAGTCATTCATGCCCGCTTGTGGCAGACAAGTAATTTACTAATTTAGTATTGACTAGTAAACGGGCAATATACTATAGACCCTCTATGGCGACTTACGTTTTGTTTTCATTTAATTCCGCTTAAAAGTAAAATCCAAGGCATTCAAATCTGTTTTATGTGTGGTAAGATGTTCGCCGACGACTCCTATAGGACACACAGTAGATTTGCTAACTCATGAAATGTTAGTCGAAACCCTGAAATGCGTTTTCGACCCGAAATGATAACTTAAGTAGGGTTGTGATATAAACTACCCGGCAGCATAATCTCAAGATTATTCAATTACCTTCGAACGAACCTCTTTCCGGCAGCCTGCAAAAACTACACTCTATAAAGATTGAGTACTTAAGCAACATGAATTTCACTCACTGATTTTCGGCGTCCTTGTAAATTCAAATATTTCATAGAAAGCATGCATTTAAATATTGACTCTTTTATTCGTTTACTAGAAAATTATTTCTTTTTCAATTTTTATACTTGAAACGTTGTTTTCTGCCAAATGAGTAGAAGGATGAATATCTGATTATATGTTTTCTATGAAATATATTTAAAGTAATAAGGACGTCGAAAATCAGTGGGAGAAAGTCATGCTGATTAAATAGTCATTCTTTAAAGTGTAGTTTTTGCAGGCTGCCGGAAGGAAGTTCTTTCGAAGGCTGTCATCCTGATTATATTGCGCGATGACTAATGTAACAACCCTACTTAAGTTATCATTTCGGGTCGAAAACGCATTTCAGGATTTCAGTTAGCATTTCATGAGTTAGCACATCTACTGTATAAGTAGCAAATAGACTAGGCGCCTTACCAGCAATTAAAACGAATGTGTAACACTGAATTTTAATGCAAAAGCGTTCTGGATTCGGAAACCCAGTTTTGGTAGGGCAGAGGAATCAATAACCCATATTGCGAGTGTGCTTGTGCTAAATTTCAGGCGGGGTAGGGTTAAAGTTTGGTGATTTGTACAGGCCCCTCTTGGGTTTTAACGCACGGCCACTTTTAATTCGGTGGTATTTATTACAGTGTCCAGCCTCGGGTTTATTTGCGAAAAGATCGTTTATACAGAGAGACTGGGAAATCCGAATTCTTCGCCAGCTTCATTAAAATTAAATGGTAAAATGTTTCAACCTTAAAATATCGTACGCTATTTTACCAGTAATGTTTGGCGTGATCACCCCAAGCAGTCCGCGGAATTTTCTCAATTAAAACAACCTGTTATGGGTATGAATGGACTTGGGAATATATGCAATTCCCACAACTCTCAACTCCCCGCTTAATTGGTATTTCGGCTGATGTTTCATAAGTTTCAACGCATTTCGGGCAATGGTGGAAATTCTGTGCCATACTTCTCATTATACCGCCTGTCTGAATACAATTTTCAAACTGTTTACAGCCGATTTACCTGCATGGTTTCAAATAGCTCCACTTAAATCCCCGCTGCCACTAATTTGCCTACATGTTACGTAAGTCTGGGCGAGTTGAGTTTTGTTCGAACGTGAAATAATAATCCTGGCAAAATTCCCAGAATATCCGTCTTGTGATTTTTTCTCTATGATAAAGAAACCCCTGGGCGAGGCTGTGCGAGTGCGTCGTTTTAAGGAGAGTCTTATACATCTTCACCTTACCTCGCTTGTTGCACTCTCAGTCTTCCTTTGCTAGTGTGTGTTTCGTTGGATTATCGTGTACTTAATTGCTAGCCCCCATATCCTCTCCCTATAGGTCCTACGTGACCTCAGTGCCAGAATCTGCTCCTGTGGGTGTCGATTTCTTCACTTTTCTCATCTCCGACCCTGACATCTCGGACAAGGGCCTTTTCGAGTGTCTTCTCACTGAAGCAAATGCCTTCTTTGATGTCGTCTTCCTCGACTCTATACAGGCCTGCGGTGTGCGGGTAAGCACTAGTTGCCTTAAATCAGGCATTTTTCCTTCCAGTCAGGAGTACACACCTCCTGCAACTTTCGTGTTTACTGCATGACACCATTCGTGGGGCAGAGGGGGTGGTGGAGCCAAACTTGATCTCTCTGTAATGGTCTGTGCTGCCGAAATACAGTATATCTTCGCAATCAGCAGCATTTGCGTTGGGCACTATCTGCATGCAAGCACCTCCTAATGACTCACAAGAGTCGCTGATGCAAGTCACATTTTTGCTGAGTTCCGCGCTTATTAATAAGATGGCTTGATTCCTGCACGATGTTTCTTCAAGTGTTTAGACTATCATGCAGTTGTCTCTGTCGCCTTTTCGGGCTTCTTAAAATGCCCTCAGAAGCACAAATAGTAAGGCAGATAAACACGGATCACGCGAAAGCCCCATATGAGCTTTCGTGGTGGAGAAAGCAGTTTGTGCTACCTTTAAAAAGGCTGGAAAAGGAGTTTGCTAATTCTGCCTTTTGCGCCGTAAGGGCTGTGCAGACTCTGCCACGGCATGTCTGCACGAACATGTCTGTGAACAGTGTGCCGAAAAAAAATCTGATAAATTTCCAGGCTCGTGCATTGGCCTCCAAATGACTAGTGGAGCTCAGGGAGATGATTAGGGGGGGGGCAAAGGGGATCCAAGTAAACAAACCTGTTTACTGACCTACGGCTATGTCGTGGTGCCCGAGAAACCTAGGGATCAGATTGCGAATTGGGATGTCGACAGGGTTAAGGCCAAAAACGAGGGGATAAAACGCACGGAATAAAAGTGACAGAATTTATAAATTACAGAAATTAAAAATAGCATCTCACTCAAAACGCGATGTGAATCAAAAAATCCGCCTGTTAATACTTTTGTCACTGCGAGTTTACTTGGAGCATACTATACAATAAATTAGGGCGTAAGCGGTCCATAGCCAGACTGATCTGTGACCACGTGCTCCTAACATTAACTGTTATATCGTCAATGATGGAATTTTGTCGGAATCGTATATTTATACGCCGAGTTATTGAAAATGGCAAGAAGCTAGCCCCGAGATATTGATAATGAAAACCTTGTGTAAGCGGCGTTAACCTTTTTGAAGCAAATCGGTTCCTTTCCACCTAAGCTCGCAACGTGTGCGCGCAACAATGCTAGACTTATAAACGCAATCCTGCACCTCCGTTATTAAGTGCTAAAGTAAAATGTAGATGTGTTATCTCATGAAATGTTGACTGAAATTCGGAAATGTGGTTTTGATTCGAAAAGACTGCTACAGCACAGTTGCAATACTAATTATCACACAACATAATACTAAAGTATATATGTCATGTCTGGATCCCCGTTCTTGTATAGGCTTCTTTCCGGCCACCTGAAAAAACTGCACTGTGAAAAATGATGTGAAAATAGTATAAATTTCCCCATTGATTTTCGGCGTCCTTGCAAACACGCACAAAGTGCTCCGTTATGCATATACATGGAAACAAATTAACACTCTTTTCTAAATTTTATACTTACGTGAATGGTAGCGTTCTGATATGAGATTTTTTAAGACCTTAAAATGTCCAATCATGCAACGTCGTATTAACAAGTTTGCTAATGATGCTTTTAAAGTGGACAACAAGGTTACCACCCCCTACAAAGTTTTATGAGCTCCCTTTGACAAATACTTAACAGTGTATAAAAATTTATGATTTTCCTTAGGGTGAAAGCATGCAGCTTACATATTTGAAAACCTGAATGCAAATCTAACGGCAAGTCGGCTTCAAAATTAGTCTAAAATTTGAAAAAATTTAAAACCCTGTGATACGCTTTCTTTAAGCATAAACTTTAAAAAAGACGTAATTTTTTACCAGATGAGTTCAAGAAAGAATATTTGTGTGCTTGATTTCCATAAAATATGTTCGAATTTGTAAGGATATCGGAAATCGACGGGAAAAAATCAAACCTTTTACGTAGGCATTTGTTACGGAATTAAGCTCGTTCAAAAGTAGTCATCCTGACGTAACTTAAATATCTGCGAACTATGCTGTACGATAATTAACACTGCAGTCCCACTTAGGTAATCTTTCCGAATTGAAAACGCAGTTCATAATTTCGGTTAACATTTCTCGAGATAGCACATCTATTGCCAGTACTATAATGCGTGTCTTTTACGGGTTTTATAGAAATAAGTGAGTCTTGCCTGGCCCGCATTACAACCCCTGAACTTCAAATGGCATGTTTACCGGTAACTCAAGTGTAGGCACACTAAAGCAGTGTGCCTGTCTTCCTCTGTAGAATGTGACCTAAAAAATTGCCCGAGTGATTGCATAATGTAACAGATATCCATCGTGTTTTAGCCCAAGATCAAGCTTGATCTAGAGGCCACGCCACCGTCGCCACCGGGTGCTCAAATTATCAGCGTCACAGTTTTCGACAGCAATCGTTTGCACAGTGCATTGGCCACTGTTCAGATCAACGTGATTGAGGACAATGATCGCCCACCCGTTGTTTCCCACACTGCACTTGATCAATTTTTGGACGGTACACTCGGACCTACGCGGCTTTCCCATCTGCGGGTGACAAGTCTGGAAGCCGCAGAGACCAGTTTCACCTTCCAGTTAGAATCCAAATCATCGGCGGGTGGCATGTTCGGTCTGACTTCCGTCATGCAGGACTCTGTGAGTTTGATCTTAATTGATCCGTCTCGCGTAAGATTGTTCTGTTGTGCTTTTTGGCAGAGATCAAGGTCTAGAGAGGATTTCGAAATTGAAGATAAAACATCATTTAAGTCTAATGAAGTACCGGGAAAGGTATGTCTCTCTCCTAAATGTCTAAGTCCTAAATGCCCAGTTCAAAGTAGATAGAATCCATGATACAGAAGCCAGTTTTGTGAAGTCGGAGGGCAGACTGAGATGGCGATTTCTTCATTGCATGTAGTGTGGAATAATGCTCCTCAGGTGACCAGTGGGCACAGAGGGGTGCATTTTCATCATGCGACAGCCTAATGCCAAGTCAAGCACCGCGCTCAACCTAACCTTTTTTAGCCTTTCCTGTCGCACTTTTGTGCCTTCAAGATGTCGTTACTGTTGGGGTTTGAAAGTTACCTGACTTAACCTTCCATCGGAAGGAGTGTCATGTTGCTAGTGTGCCTTCGTAATATTACATAATGGCAACTCTCACAGGCGTGAGAAATAAGTACGTCCGGTTCACGTGGACTTAGGTAACAGCACGTGTGTGTCATGTATCGACGGGGCTGTCCACACGGTCAGCCATCGCATCCCAGCCCATCTTCAGTCATCGTGACTCAGTGCAGAGTGATGCTTGCGACAAAGGAGAGGAGTTGCTGCTGCGCAAGTCTCCCTCATTTTACTGCAAGACACACACACACAAGTCACTACTGTTTTCTCCGACGGCGACCTCCAAATGATTAAACTATGCTGGTTCCTAAACCCTGTGCCGTCGGGTTTTCGATTCCAAATTTGGTTTTAGAACCCCACTCCCAATGACTCATGTCTTAAGTCTGAATGTTCATAGTCTTGTGAATAACATAAACGAAAGGACAGCTTCGGCAAAGCATCGAGCGCACTTGCACGCTCTACCACTCACCCAAACTCGCCTTCAAACAACTCCATCTAAATATTTCTTTCCGATTTTTTTATAATTCAGCCACTTGTTAGATGAAACTTGATCCTGCTTGCAGATTGTACCTGTCATTTCAGATATACTCGAATATATTCAGTTTTCGAATTTCAGTCGGACTCGCACTTGAAATAATCTGGCCGATTTATAAACTCCGTTGTCATAGGCCCAGTTGACTCTGATCTCGCGACTGGACAGAGAGACTCTGAGTGTGCTCCTGGCCGGACCGGACTCCCCCGCGGACAGCCCGAATACCCCCTCACTAACTGATGGCCGGCTGCGGTGGCCACTGATCGTGACCGTCAGCGATCAGCGTGAGCCTGCTCTTAGCACCACCACTACCCTTACATTGACGGTGCGGACCCAGGGCCCCCTCATCCCCCCGGCCGCCCTCACCGGCCTTACTGTGCCCAACGGGGCGCCTGTAGGCACCGAGGTCAAACCAACTGACATTTCGGCCAAGTGAGCAAACAAACGGTTTCACTTGATTATTTAGTTTGTGCCTAATTTCTGGGAGTGCAAAAGAAAATGTTTTCAGCAGGGACTCAAGATTAATTTTAAAAAGTAACACTAAGGTACCTGAAAGAGGATACCTCGTCGGGAAGGATGTCTAAGGATTCAGAACTAGGAGAGGGTCGTAGTCGGAAAATACACTGGACGAATTTTTAGTTATTCGATAGGAGACCATGTTCTTGCGACCAGGAGTAATTTGATGCAAATCAATATAATAAATTAACCACGCCTCTTGAAGACAAATCACTTCCTTCGTACTGTGTTCTTTTTTCAACAAAGTAGCTCCATACTGTGAGTTCTGTTGAATATCGCACTACAGTTTGTCGAAAGGAAGCCTGAAATTGACAATAAACAGATATCAAAGCAACAGGATTCTAACGGAATCTTTGCCGGTGAAGCCAGCAATAGCGCAGGCATCGGTAAATCATAGAGTCAGTCGTTAGACATGACTGGTTATTTGTTCTGCGAAAATTCCCATATTAAATTGAAAAGTCAATTGGCTAACATATGTTTTCGGTAATTCCTCATCAGGCCTGCACATTTTCAAGGGAAATGATCAGTCTAATTGTCGACAGGGTATAAATGCGTCTCGGGGACAGGGTTAATCGGACTCCATGTTCCCACGCCACCCGCATGACGGAGTCAGCGTGTTGAGGACGCTGGAGTTGGGGTGGGAGGGGGGAAGTAGAGGGGTTCCGGTTAGATTGTAGGCGCTGTGAGTGCGTGTGACTGCTCTCAGTGCGTCGGGACGGCGTGCGATCACCGTCTGGAGTCGGCCAGGGCAGACAGACTGCTTGTGTCAGCGTCTTCTGACAACAGAGTGCTGGGTTCGCCAGTCGAATGGCCATTGCTTCGGCTGTGGCTAGCACCCGTTTGAGCAGGCCTTTATAGTAGTGTGTCGGTGCCCCGTAGATAACTTTAAAAACTTCTTTAGCGTCGGTTTGATGGTTCGTATCGATTAGATGTGCGAGAATTGAACTCGAAATCGATCGATGTTCACCTCTACCTAGCCAGGCAGGCATGCGTTCGCGTCTTCTCCTTTCCAGACGCCTGGTTGTACGGCCAATATATCCCGCTCCACAGGAGCAGGTGAATGAATAAATACACATGGATGTGGCCTGTAACGGCAGCCGGTCTTTGCCCCCCAACCGTAGTAGGGGGGAGTTGGCGAAGAATACGCGCAAGTTCGCCGCGGGGAAGGCACTCGCGAGAGCTGTCCTGAGACGTCGTCTCACTAATTCGCTTGCTGCGTTTCCTATTTATGTACTTTTACACACTACCCATACGTCCGACAAAGAGCTGGAAAACCAGTCACCTAAATTTCGCAATAAGAGTGACTTTTCCCAAAGAATCTCGTCTCTTTCTAAAGATAAACATGCTGAACGGAGTACCTATAAGAAAAAGAGAGGCTGAGATAGCCATTTCTGGTCTTTTAACCATCTTCAACCGGCCAGCCATCCAGCCATACCAAACATCTAGTTTTGATAACCTGGGACTCAAATCAGCGATCTTTACTCAGAGTGGTTAGATTAAAATCACTACCAGTTAGTCATATATTTGTACCGATTTTATGTATATCTGTCGTTGGTGGCTCCCACAACAGGCTGTGCCAAGTCTGCGCGAACTCCTAGCTACTACCGTGCATGGGCTGAGTAGTGATACGCCTAAGCGCAGGCTTCAGACCGCCCCAGCCACTGCACGCAATCCCGTCACCAGATAGCTAACAGGCTTGGACGCATGAGGATTCAAGAGGGAGGAGTGTGAGGTCGACACTGAAGAAATCCCCACCCCCACGACCCTTTAGTGCATTCCTCGCTATCAAAAATGTTGCACTTTAGTCTCTCTCGACGCGCCAAAAGTCGTGGCTTGTAAGGCTGCTAACCGTCTGGGTAGTTCGACCCTCCCAGGTCTGAGAGTCGGACTCAGTGACCCCTTCCAATTGTGTGTCCGTTATGGTACTCCAACTTAACTTGCATCTGAGCCGTCCCCTTTTTGTAAAAATCTCTTTCTTTGTGCGAAAACCACTTCGTGTGTAGCTGATTAATTTTTGCCAGCCCGAGCGTCCTGCTCCTGTCTTACTACGGCAAAGATAGTTCGGTAGAAGCCGTGCATATCGGCTATCATTATAAACTAATTCATGCGCAATTTGCCATCCTATGCTCAACAGCCCTTGGGGCAATCGGTGGACATCACTGTTCGCTATGGTATAACTGCCATAAATACCTTTAAAAGATCGGCATCCCAAGTAACATATTTGAAGTCAAATAAATTATTTGGGAAAGACAACACATTTTTTCATAAATTCTTGACGCCGGTTCACCGGGCCGTTGTCAGAGGTGTATTAATGCCCAAAACAGTAAAAAAATCCAAGACCTGGAAAATCAGGCACACAAACCAACGAACTGGCAAGTCCGTCCATGTATTATGAATGTGTCCGAACTCGGTGAAAGACACCTGAGGAGGCAACAACTGCAATTGGCAGACAAAACGTCGACTATAATATGCACCTAGCTTGTACGCTCCACGGATAGGTTTGACCACCTCTATAAGAAACTGAAAAGTCAGACACCGCACGCATATACGGACATTAGCTGTCAGTAAAAAGGCGAGACCACCTACCCTAAGTCACCTCGCGTGTACTGGCAGCCTAACACACGTTTTCTTGGGATGAAGCGCATTGTTGATATCTATCTATCCATGACAGGGCGAAAATTTCTCGCTCTGATAACTCAAGCACGAACTAACACATCGAAATAGACGTCGTGTACAAAAAATGGGAAGGAAATGGGAAAAAGACGGCCAATCCGAACTGGATGACAGCACGCAACAATCGGTGAATGCATTTCCGACACAGTTTGTATTTCCGATCGCAGTCGCAATGACAACGAGTCAAATGACCAGGTAACTCACGGCAACAATCAATAACCCTGATGAAATCACCGTGGTTAGCTAAACGGGCGCGGTCTAACAAGCAATTATCGCATCAAACAACTCCAAGGGATGAACGCGGATGCTGCTAATTACCATAGGTACGTGGTCGAATGGAAATCCGAAACGTCAGGCCACTACACTTCTTGTTCCAGCGATCCCTCTTTATTATTCTTCTGAATAAGTAAAGATGGAGAGAGACTCAGCACAGCCAGACCTACAAACGCCACGAGTTAAAATGGCCACCATTTCTGTCTAACGCAATAGCTGTGCAGTTCGTACTGGGGTTCGCGTAGTCACACCACTAGTTCAGTTACAAAGATGGAAAGGAAGTTTCTTTTACCAACCGCTAAACTTGCCTTAGTGAACTAGTTTATTTGACCCAATTGTAAAAAAACTCGGTAGGATTCGAAGCCACGACAGCAATAGCAAGGTTGGAGTACAGCTAACGCTCTAAACACTGGGAGCCGTGAAGTAAATTACACTTGGGTTGAGAGGAATAAATAAAAACTAAAAGCCCAGTTGGCTGTGAAGACGGGCGTTTCGAAATCTGCAAACGTATCGCGGGTACTATTTATGGCAAAATATCATGAGCGATTTTTGTCTCTCAATATATGACACACTTGTCTTGTTTACCTTTCTATACAGACTTGGCATAGAAGAACAGTATATGTTCCTCAGTCCCTTTATGTACTTCGAACGATTAGTCCAGCCTCTAAAAGGTTTTCACCAATGTGACCGGAAACCACTGCCTTTAACTATATTCTAAACTCGTCTCTTTCCTACTTTCAGGGATGTAGATTTTCCAACTCAGGACGATTCGATCACCTACTCGATTGTACCCGAGGCTACTGTGGCCGCACGCCTATTTACAATCGTTGAGGGCCCTCCAGGAAGCTTCAAGCTGACCACTAAAGTCGTCTTGAATCGAGATGTCGAGGGAACTGCGACTGTACTTGTGCCTGTCATTGCGTCCGGTGCGCAGTCCCGATCAGCGACTTCTACTCTGACTGTCACGATTACAGATAGCTCGGCAGCCACCCCTGACTCCCCCGCCACCGGCAAGGTGGAGGTCTACATTCCCGAATGTGAGCACGTCTGGTTTGATGCCCAAATTGTCTCCTGATAACCATGCCTACTGTAGCCGTAAGATTATGTGAAATTTGCGTTTCATTGATCGAACTGCAGTGTGGCGCATGGTAATCCCGTTTAGCTTGGACCTGACTATGACGGGCTGGCATCGCTTTGTAAATTATGAGTGACAACTCTAGTCTCCCTTTTCTGCGCTTCAAGAAATCATGTCCACTGGAAAAATTAAACCTGATTTGTAAGCTACCAGTCGGCCATAGCCTTATCTAGTTGACAAACTCTTGAAACCAACGTTTGCATATTTTGTAACTGTTCTAACTAAGACGGCTATCAGTGATAAAAATATGCTTTAGAAATCTGAATTTCCTCCATTTTTTCTCTTTTCTACGCATACCATCGTTCGGGTTTCAAGCTTGGAACTGGGCATGTGAGTTAACGTATGTTGTTTTTCAAATTTCACTTTAGTTGCTGTTGTTTAAAGCCTTTCCATGCCAGGGTAGTATAAGAAATTTTATGTTTGCTCTTCCCCTTCCCGCCAAATTGCGGTGCCAAATGCGGTATTTTTCAGATTTGAATGCGGTTCCGCAGCTCCCGATTGCTTACATGCCATTAAATGAACGCTATCCGACGGACAGAGGCGTTCGTACTTTTGAACTACAACCCAAGGAGGAGGAGGACCTTATGTTTGCGTAAGACTTCCTCCTACTTTTCTTTGCTTCTTCTGACTGATGGTTATAATCGTGAGAGAGTATACTATCAAATTCGGGGACTTTTATCCGAACGGGAGTTTTCCCCAATATACTTTTGAAAACACAGTAGACATCGTTGATGCACCTCCCTTGTCGACGCAATCTCCTGAAACTCATTAGTTCAGTTCAGTTTTATTAATGAAAAGGTAGGTGAACGCCAGACGCCGCCCTTGTTGGTTACAATAACGTAACAAAACACCAGTACGTAAAGAAATTTGGGAAGGAGATCAGCTAAATAAGTACATGCAACGAGCACGTAACTGTCTGGGAAATGCTAGTGCGTCAATGTGAATATGGTGCATCAAACTTTGGAAGTACCCAAACGTGTTACTGAAATGGATCAAGTAGAATGGAAACAAACACATAACTA
>CACRXP010000546.1:393515-404763 GCA_902702965.1 Spirometra erinaceieuropaei
ATATGCCACCTGGGAATCGGATTTTCACTACTATTGAATCACATAACTACTGTCGGAATTCATTGGATCACAGACTTGGAGCTTAATGGTAAACTAACTGCCACCGGACATGCTCTTGAAGCTTGTAAGCCGGCAGTAGTGTCAGTCTGAACCGGACAAATAACCTAATTCTTAGACAGCACATATTTTTATTTATTCCCATTCCGCAACAGTGTTCAACACAAATGCAGTAACATAAAAGTCAAAAATATGCGAAGTTCACAGAGTTCATAAGTGACTCAGGGGTTATTAACAGTCATCGTTCCCACGCACTCGCTTGACAAGTTCGGTTTGTCATGGTCATTGGGTCAAGAGGGCGAGGGTGAGGGGTAATATAGGCTGTGAGCGATGTGTACATCTAGCACACATCACTGCCATCAGGAGGTTGGGGCGGCGTGCAATCATCATCTGCAGTCGACGTTGGCCACGGAAGTCTGAGCAGCTGTGTCAACGTCTTCGGACAGCATAGCACTGGTTTGGCTAGCAGTATAGTCACTGTCTCGGCTGTAGCTAGCACCCGTTGGCTTAAGCCTCTGAAGAAGCTTGCTGGTGTCCGGTAGACAACCTGAAAGGCTTCTTCGATACCGACTCGGTGATTCGTATTGGCAAGATGTGCGAAGTTGGAACTCGAAATCGATCTGTTGTCACCTCTGCCTAGCCAGGCCGGTATGTATTCCCGTACTCTCTCTTCCAGGCGCCTCGTTGTACGGCCAATGTATCCCGCTCCACAGGAGCCAGTGAATGAGTAAATACCCATCGATGTGGCCTACAACGGGAGTCGGTCTTTACCGCCCAAACGTAGGAGGGGAGAGTTCGTAAGTTCGCTGCGAGGAAGGCGTTAGTGATCGCTGTCTTCAGGCGTCTTCTTACCAGGTCACTTGCTGCGTCCCCTTGAAAAGGTAGTCTTTAAATAAGTCTTTCATTTCTGCAGTTGCCACGGTAGTCTGCGCAGTGCGTTCCCCTATATTTCGGAAGATAAATCTTTCTGGGTATCCGTTTTCGTGGATTATATCCCACAGCTGCTGGAGTTCTGCCTCAACAGTCTCAGGAGAGCAGATACGTCACGCTCTACCTGCTAATCCCTAGATCAAATTGCGTTTATCATGTAGGGCACAAACCTATGAAAATTAATGTTTTGTCCCGTCCAGATTTTCTTTCGGAATACCCTACGCTAGATAGATCCACCCTCCTGTCTGTACAAGAGAACTTCGAAGAACGCATTTTCGTTGTCTGCCTCAAACTCTGCAGAGAACTTTAGCAAGGGGTGTTCACTGTTAAACTTTTGGATCAGGACGTCTGTCTGTGGTAGTATTAGTAAGGCAGAGAATATCGTCCACGTATCGACCGCAGGAGTCAAGGTCATTAATAGTACCTTGTAACCTTGTCATCTCGACTTTGCCCATGAAGACATTTGCGAGATGTTATTAATAACCTTGACTTCTACGGTCGATACGTCGACGATATTTTCTGCCTGACGGATATTACCACCGACGCTAAAAATCTCTGTGAACTTCGCACATTTTCGACCTCTCTGTAACTGTTTTGGCCTGAAGACGAATTACCGAAAACGCGCGTTTGCCAAATTGACTTTACAAATACAGTATATTATCAAAAGAAATGGAGGCATTCACCGGGAGAGGTGTATTTGTGTTCTGGCGTTTCGAGTAGATGCTTCGTCTAGTCAACCTCAGAGATTGCGAGGTCATGTGCACAGCTCTCCTTGTATGGCGGACTTTGTTTGATGCCTGGCCCGCCAATGCCGCCTGTGTGGCTACATCTGACCCGTATGTCACTGTGATCTGAATTTCCCCCGCCCTCGTCGACCGCGGAAATAATCGACCGCCCGCTTGTCTCCCGCTGTGACCGTCCCCCGCTAAGAACGTTCGCAAAGTCAGATGGGGGAGGGGGGGGGGAAATTGATGTGGCGGTTGGCAGAGCAGTCGGTGGACATCCAGGCTTTTCGTACCTGCCCCGTTGTATGATCATCATCCACGCCCCACAATCTCAACGGCCTCAAAGTTGAAGATGTGTCCCATTTGCGCGGCATGGGTTGTTACCTCCGACTTTGGGTCCAACCTTCGAACGGCCAACTTATGCTTGTGTATTCGCGTTTGTAGCCGTTGGCCGGTTTCCCCAACGCAGTTGTACTACCCGCAGCTGCACCGAAGTCGGTAGGCAGCAGCCCACATCCGCTTAGAGATCGGGTCTTTGGGCCGCATCATTGGCCGTCGGACTGTTGAGTCGGGCCTGTGCGTAGACGAAACAACTACTCGAAACGTCAGACCTCCAATTCACCTTTCCCGGTGAACGCCCCCTTTTCATTTGATATGCCACCTGGAAATCGCATTTTCACTACTAATGACAGCATATTGTCTTGGGCAATTTTGGTTTTATTTTGAGGAAACGTCTTATCTAGCATTCGCAGCCGACAGTTCACGTTTGGTTCGCGACTAAAAAAGTAAACATGGTTAAATTTTTGGGATTTTGTTTGTAAATACTGTGCTCATGTTCTCTAGGTTTTTCTTGAGGAAATGCTAGTTTACTCACCGGAATAGACGCACCCGAGGTAAAAGACTATTTCAGAAGGCAGCCAGAATGACTTGGATATAGTAATAAACAGTAAGATTAACAGAGCAAGATAGAAAGTGGACATACATTCGAGGTGATAAGATGAGCGGGCTCACGAACGACACCAGCACGTGATGGCGGTCAGGTTATAAACTAAATGGAACAAAGAAATGTGGGAATCGACGAGTAAAAATGCAGAAAAGGAGAAAACGAGATTCGGATAAAGTTTGTTACTAATAAGCATATAGTAGCAAACAAAACAGGAATACAACACTGACGTGCAAAATGTCGTACTGTACTCCAGACTTTGACCTCAATGAACCTCTCGGCTTTCATTGGCAAAGGAGAAAGCCAGGCCAAGGCGGAAAAGCGAATAAAGGATGACTAGGGTAGTAGGTTATTCAAAAGGACTCTCCTTTGACCTGTTTTGCTAGATATAACGTGAGCACCAGGGAGGAGAATTGAAGGAATTAACAACAAGATACGCATTTTGGGACGGTCAACACATGGACGAACGTCTATATGCCGGAGTTTTCTTCGCCGTCAAAGATATACCCGTCGGGCAGTTGTTTATCCTTGCGCAGTAGATCCACAGCAGTTCCATCGCAACGTCGCTGACGTCCAGTGCGATGGAGTCCGATGTCCTTGCAAGCGTTTGCACTCGACACTGACAAACTCTAAAAGGACGGCAAATTCCCTGCCCCCTTTTGTGCCGGGGACGGATAAGTAACTTGCTTCCGAAGACTTTAATGCACGAACTGGCACAGATGACGTCACCCAACCCCAGTTTTAGATTGTGATAGGACATTGCGCAATTCCTCCGCATTATAATTCACGCGCAAGTAGCAAGTGCACCCTAGGGACAGTGATGGTTCTAATTACTTGCCACGGAAAAGTTCCCATCAAGGCATATGTTTAAACCGTCGGGGCTGGAATCACTATGCATTTCAGCGACAGGCACCTAGAAGCCCCCAAACCAATCTCAGCATACATGTCGAGCTTTCTTCTCTTAATCTAACGCGAATCATCTTTTTGGGACTGACGTGGTTCTGCTCGCCTGTTTTAGCGACTAATTTTCTCTAACTTTGCTCATAAATTTAAAATCCCCTTCATCTGGTTAATCGTGAGTGACTAACCAACAGCATAGGGGGCAATCAGCGGCGTGCGCATTTATACACGCTGAATATAATGGTGTACTGCAACTGCATATACCCAATAACGATGCACTTGAAAACGGCCGGTCAGATATGTAATTACCGTTTAGTGAGGTGTGCGCTCGATCCCGTTCCTGTACACCTTTAATAGTGGTAGTCATCCAAAGAGACCTCTAAGTGTCCTTCAAGTAAGTAAAGTACCCATATTTCTGGGTGATAATTTAAAGGTTACATGTGACCCCAGGTGTGCAGGAAGATGCAGTCGAGTCAGATAATAACGAGGTGGTAAGTTCTGTGCACTAAAAGGTGAGGTCAACATGACAACGATGAGCTATGGCATTATCCGGTTATTTGTATTTCGCACACCTTTATATGCGTTGTTCCCTCTTCGGTCCGCTCCACTCAGCGAAGACTGATCTCCTCTGTGTCACACAAATAATGAATAAGCTGATGCACATATTTGCACGTAAAATAGTACCTGAAAGCTGTTGGCTTAATGTACCTGCATTACCGGTAGATATTCACATAAAACGTAAGGTAACATCTCGTACTCTGGTTTTGGATATAGTTTTCTTTTAGTCGCACTCCTTACGAAAGAAATAACCTATGGGTTTAGCCTCAGTTGTGGGTCTTGCGTGCCGCATGCGCGTATACGCGGCAGTTTTCGCTCATCCAAAGGTGTTTTTCGGGCAAGGGCTCTCTAGGGAGGGCATGAATTAAGCCGACACCTCTGCATTTTCAAGCGCTCTTTCACTTTTGCCTTTGTATTTGCATAAAGAAGGCATTTTTAAGTGGCTTCTGATACATCTACGATGTTAGTCAGCTTTAATAGCAAGTGTTTTCATAAAAAATTCTTTAGGCTAAGTTGATACCATGCTAAAAGCACAGGTACTAGCCAAAAGCACATACACACATGTTTCGCCGATATTCTGCCGCTGCAAGGCGCAGCTACGAGAGGTTCGGCTCGTCAGTGGGTCTCCCAGCATTCCCCGCGCATGTATGGGCTTGTGGCTAGTATCTGTGCTGTTAGTATGGTATCACCTTACCCTGAAGTATATTACTAGCTGGCTGTCGGCAAGTAATGAATATTACGTGGTTATCCGCTGTTGCTGATGGACTTCGGCCTACATATTCATGCATAAAATTCTCTATTTGAGCCTATAGACCGTGAATAAATTGTTCTACTCTAAATTCGTAGAAAATTTCTGAGGAAATTTTAAAAAAGCGACAAAAAAGGTTCAGAACTTGATTTAGTGAAAAATCACCTACGTTGCTTAATAGTTACACTCGCAAGAAACATCACACATTTGCCCATGTTGATACGGCAGGACATTCTAATGTCTATAAAATAAACGCCTATCTCTAGGTTTGGGGAAGCTCCTGATATTGGGTTACGCGCAGATGAACACGAGCGCATCCAAAAGTCCTAACATCAGGTATTTCCAATGAGCCAGAATTTCCCATCCATTGAATACAGCCTTTCAGGAGATTTAAAACTAACTTGGTAAATCATCCCTGAAAAATTACCAAAATTAGTACGGGTGCCGATAATGGTTTTAAAAGTATATGCTACCCAAATTAGGACTTGCTTCTCGGGTGAGCTCTTTAAAGGTGATCTAGATCGTTTCCGTTCGAAGTTCAGAATACCATGCTCTGCTAGTGGAACTTGTACTTGCGCTTTTGTACTGTTCTTTTATGGCCCTTCCAGTTCTCAAATGTGGTTCCAAACTGCATACTAATTTTTTACCTTCCCTTCTGTCAGTGTGTTTTCAGGGGGTCTCCTCTACCTCAAGTCTGCATCCCCACCCGGCCGGACCACTGTGATTGCAAGAGTGACCACAAAAGGTCAGAGTGCGAGTACGTCAAGTACGCTGGATGTAACGGTGCGATGGATGGACGGCAGTGCCCTCCTCAATGGACTTGTTTTCCGGATAAATATGGCCACCGCGGACTGGTTCATAACGTCTCCAAATGTCGCCGACCCGGAGGTACGTCCTTCATCAGGCCCACCTTTATGTGTGAAGTTCGGTCTGATGAGTCAAGAAAAAACAGGTTCACACGGAGCAATAGAAGGTCCTTTTCTGACACCCGACGCAGTACTCCTGCCGATGCTTTGGGTGTTTCTGGGCACTTATGCCAAATATAACAACATTTTGACCTTGGTTAGAGTGTCAGGTGTGCTCTCTGCGTCGTGACCGTAGGAGCGCATGTTCCACTGAGGCCTTTATCCGAGAATGAGTTTGCAGATCGGATCGCAGGGTGCCTCAGCGACGCTGTATAGCAAGTCATGCTTATAAACCACAACATCCGTCCGTGTCTTATTCCTTTTGCGTTGCGGAGCCCACGTTCGTTACGCGCTTGTTGGTACTGTAGGACTGTTTAGGGTGGGAGAGGGGCTACTACGACACAGCAAGGAATTCATATCCCACATCTGACCAGTGCGCTAAACTTCACTGTGAGGTCTTGGTTACGAGTAATAATTATTTTATAACTTGAAAAATTATGCCTTTGGGCGCATTTCGCATTTCAACGGTCTGAATCTGCAAGTCAGTTCCGCTTGTTAAAATTACCAATTATTACAAATTGTCCGTTTGCGAATAATGATTGTCTTTAATACGCAATTTCTGGCCCAGCGAACGCAGTGTTGTGCAACTAAAACCAGCGTTTATGTACAGGCAAGTGGTAGACGTAACCAACTGTTTCATTCCTATCGCAGTTCATCACCAACTCCCAGGTCTTATAAGCTTTACTCCTCCGAGCACAAACTGTCAATTTCATTATCAAACTACTTCCCCTTGAGCGAATGCTAGTTGATTTATGATGAAACAAACCTGGTAGGTCACATGCGACAGCCTGGGGACAAACAGGGATCATATGAAATTTAAATAACCCTAGTGAGTGCACTACTAGGATCGCCATATATACTCTCCTGCGCGGGATGCAGTGAGCCTAACTCTCTCGTCGGAAAATACCTATTGTTCACTGGCTGTCCGTAATGGCCTTGATACACCCGTTTTCATCGGCCCTTTTGCTATATCTGCCATTTCTGTTTCCTAGGTCCCTAGTCCCCGAGATCGCGTCATCGCCGCACTGGCCAAAGAGATTGACGTGCCAGTTACGAGCATAACCATGTTTCCGCTGCAAACAGTGGGCACGTCCTTCAACGTCTTCGTCGGTGTTCGTGGATCACCTTATCGAGTCCCTGGACGGTGAGTTGGACTGTCGACTTGTGTTGGTTTCCTATCAGTCCTCTGGCCGAAAATTTTTGAAACGAGACAAGAAATGAATACTTCATCAGTGTTTCTTCTGGGCTACTTAAACACTAACCTTCAGTTGGTACCCTGATAAGGATGACAATGAGGATATTTGGCTACTTAGTCCTTGTGTGCAGGGTGATATTTACGACCCGAGATTTATTTATGATAGAAGGAAGACGAAAAATAGACCTTACCTGGCGACTACTGTCTTTAATATCCTTTTTACCAATACGGTTCGGTTGTTGATTGCTTGTAAGCGCTCTAGACCAGAGCCCCAGAACAGAAAATGAAGTCCATACACCTTTACTTGACAAAACCAGATCAGCAAATTCCATCCTACCCCCGCCTTCATTTGAGTCCAATATTCCGTCTAACGCGATGTTTTTATCGCGGAACCTAATAAGCCCCTACATTTGAATAACAGAGTTCATTTTTCGTCAGCCTAGTTCACAGCTTGACGACAAATTCAAAAATATTCAATGAGGCCCTTAAGGGTGGCGATGCCGATCTGCCCGCTGAACTCGCTTCTCAAGTTTATGGGACTTCCGGACCTTTGGTGTTTGCCTGCTCCTCAGAGGCGGCCGCGATGGCGGCTTGTGGAGGCAAGGGATGTCGCAGTCACCTCTATCTCACAGCTCCGCCCCCACCTACCGGCACGCAGGTGACCCCCGCAAACAGTGGCTTGACCCTCCTTACACCCAGCGGCACAGCAGTGGGGCCGAGCATTTTGCCCGTTGTGGACTGCTGGTGCAATGGCGCAGACCCCACGCCTCCATCTGTGCTGCCTATCGACTGTTCCGATCCTCGAGCCTGTGTCAACGGGGGAACCTGCAGGCGAGTTTGGTTTAAGTTCCATCAAGGGGTTACTGAATAAAGCCAAGTAGAATTTTTACATTTTGTCTGTATAAACGTTTTGGCGGCGTCATGAGTAGGCACTCTAATTGTTATCCTTTCTAGATGCCAAGCATTCCAGTGAAATTAAATTCCCATCCCCATCACAATAATTCTTTTGAGTCGTAAGCTGCAAAACCAAGTTATTTCAGTAGGATGTGGTTATGTGGCCCCACCTGATGGGCACAATACTGTTGGAGTTGGACTAGGGGTTACGATTAGAGGTTATGATTAGGGGTTAGGATTCGGAATTAGGGTTAAGAGGTTAGCACAACTATTTCCCAATCCTTCAAAGTACAGCCGCACAGTCCCCTTTTCTTTTGCATACAACTACTTGACCTCGTCGCCTGTGCCTTCCCCGGGCACACCTGTAAAAAGTCCTATTACAACCGGTCCCGTAATACGGGTGGCTAGGGTTTGTTTACTTCAGGTGGGGCTACATAACCACATCTGACCGCAATATTAATGGTTCACTTTTTCCCTATAAACCACATTACCTGAAATACAATAATTTTGTTTGCCAGGTCTGAACCGGGGACGCAGACGGTTTCATGTATTTGCCCATCAGGATATTCTGGACCCCGATGCGAACAGACAGAAGTTTACTTTTCTACCAGGGGTTTTGCCTGGACCCCGAGCATTGGTAGTTGTGCTCAGCTGCATATAAGTTTCCTGCTCTCAACAACAACGAATCAACCTGCTCTCCTTTTATACGCGGGTCCACTGAGCGGCGACGATTCGACGAGTACCAATGCCGGAGACTTTCTTGGTCTTCAACTTCTGGGAACTTCCGGTCTTCAACTGAAGGTTGCCTATAATTTGGGCTCAGGCCTTGTTGAGGGAGTCGCTACATTGCCAGCCGCTGCTAAGTTGACCGATGGGAACTGGCATCGGGTGGACATTTTCCTTCTCCAAGAACTGGTATTTATACGAAGTGTATATTGCTACTCTGATTTTTTAAGTAGCAGTTAACGATATTCCTTTTGACGCTGTAGGCGGGAGCTGCGCTCACAATAATGGTTGACCTGTGTAGACATTCCACCGCTGCAGGCCAAACGAACGGGTTTGCCCAGCCGCCAAATCTACAGGATTGCGTTTTTAAGTTCCCCTACAAGAATGGTCTGAATAGGGCCCTAAACGTTGGACAGTACCCCCTGCAACTCGGTGGTCTCTGGAACCCCGCAGGTACTACTCTCAGAACATCGGCGCTGACATCCGAAAACTTTTTGGGCTCAATAAGGCAGGTTATAGTAAATGGTGAATTATGGAACCTCGCGCAGTTTGGGACTGGCCAGAACGCTCTCCCCCGACATCCAGGCTGCACGGACTCTTCTGGGGCAGATAGGTGTGCACCTAACGTGAGTACCCTCGTGTTTCTATTGATGGCATTGAACTTTTGATAATGTCCCTGCTCTGACGTCATTTTCGTCTTCATAGTGCTTACAGCCTAGAAGCTATCTTCCAACTGCACTGCTCATTTATTTTCTGAACATAATTGCAGTTTTATTGTGAATAAACGTAATTGTCCTAGAAATTTTTTTCTGGTGATAGGAATCTTCGATAATATAAGGTCGCCAAGATATTCAATTGCCTAGGTTGTGGACATCGATTAAACAACAGGAAACCAGTCCCGTCACAACCGCGCGAATTTGTTATGCAGGCTTTTAGATACTCAAACTCTCAGTCGCGGTTCATCCCAGGCATAGAAGTCTGATTTTCATGATGAAACGACTAGATTTATCATGAAAAGACTGCAACAGCATCTTCGAGGTATGCACCAATCGCTGTGTCAAACCGCGTTTGCATTGATTTGGTAGTGACACAGACTGCTTACTACGCCAGGGATAAACACTCCTAGTAGGCAGAATCGGACTACCGACAAAGACAAGGAAGACTGGAATGGCCATTTTTGGTTTGGTAACCATCGCCAGCCTATCATACCCAACTCCCTACGTGTGGAACACTTGGTGCTCGAACTCGCGACCTGTTAGTTAAAAGTCTAACGCCTCTTACCACTGAGCCACGGGCTCATTGTCCTGTCGGTTTCGATCGGGAATATACAATGGTAGAGGTTTTTCACACCTCGGGCTTTGGTATGACTGGCTGACGGCGGCTAATAAGCCAGAAATGGCCACTCCAGTCTCCCTTATCTTTGTCGGTAATACTATTTTGCCTACTAGGATTGTTTATCCCTCTACCCTTCCTAGTGGTTGCGATACTACTAATTCCGAAACATATCCCACGTTACTACGTACGCAGAGGCATTTTTGCATTCAACTGAGAAACTCCCGAGCCGCCAGTGTCAGCCTGAGCGGACAGTTCGACCGTCGTCGGCGACGACATCCTCTGTGGGCCCTACGGCGTGGGCGCAGCATCAGTGAGTTGTGCGTAATTTAGTTTTAACTAAAGGAGAATTGCGAAGCATCTACCCCACTCACTCCTCCATCATTCATCAGGCTCCTATGAGAAAACACTGTTAATACGATGGCTGGCGACTTTCGGCGCCGTAGCCTTCAATATTAAACAGACCTGCCGCGAGTGTCACACTTGGTCTGGCCCACAGTCTTTCACTGAGGCTGCTCGGATCGCACATCAGTGCCAATGCCGTAAAGATCCAATTTAAAACGAGCCATTGAGCCTCACTCCAAGTCCTCCAGTCAGTCACTCTAAGCACGCATGGTACTGCCCACGAAGACCGAGTAATCCCGTTGTTTGACAGTCCTTCAAGCCATGATGTACTCGGATTTATTACTAGTGAAGTATGCGCTGAGGTGCTGAGGGGATTCATAGAAGTCAACCGTTTAACTTATTCATAGATTTTTGGTGCATATTTAATTCAGGTAGCTCTGTGAGCCTGAATTCACAATCAGTCTTTGCTAACCTTCAACTAGACAATGGTGTCGGTCAGATCTTAGTATGAAGTTGTCCATGAGGCAACCTAACCCCAGCTGCCTGTAATGCGAGAATGGTAGTAAAGGGGGGGATTTTACGGGGGGACAAGTGGGTACCTTAGTGAAATAGCTGTGAAATCGCTCTGAAGAAAATGAGTTAGTGGAGTTTGCAGTAAAACTTCGGATGAGCTTAAACAGAAGCGCCAATGATGAAATTACGGTCTGGATGCAACCAGCCAATGGAAACTGACAACGCGTGGTCGAGGTCGTTCGGCACGGTGTAAAGCAGCTCATGGTGAAGATTATACTGCTGAACTAATGATTTGTTTTTGATAAGCGAGATTTTGCTGAAATAGCACACCTACGCATTGTGCCCGAGTTTAGAGGTACGGTTAGTCTTGGGGTTCGGGTGAGTGAGAAGTTTAGGCTTGGGGAAAGGGTGAGGGTT
>CACRXP010000546.1:406932-423116 GCA_902702965.1 Spirometra erinaceieuropaei
AAGAGTATTAAACGATTGTAAATAGATAAAAAGGCCATTACTGATTAACACAATGTAGTCATCATTATTTTTGGCACTCTTCATTCCCCTCACATTCCCCATGCTTAATCTTTCTGGATATATCCGCCTTCAATCCTTTCGTTCTCTCACTTTTCACTGTCTCTTTTTAATTACTTTCTTTATCCTCCATTCTCTGTTCCTAAGTCCACTTTTCGTCACTGCCTTCTTTTTTCCTGTCCCTTGCGCTCTCCTATCTCCAATGGTCTGCTGCTATCTCGTCCTCTTTGCTCTCTGTTCTCTTGTCATTTCTATTTTCTACCTTTCCATTCATCTCTGTTTTTCCTCTTCGACTGAAAATCCGACGGTGTAGGGCATCTGTATAGGCCAAGGCGAGGGTCTGTCCCAGACAACTGTGTGTCAGTGTCGACGCGGCTTTCGACGGGTCAACTCCGACGAATGCATCCCTTCGGAGAACTCTGTCGAAGTTGGACCCGCACCCAGCTACATCCAACTCACCGCAAAGGCAGCCCTATCCAGCTCCTCGTCCACTGAAGTTATCTTCGACTTTCGCACTCGCAGCCCCAACGGCGTTCTGCTGTACCTCTCTGGACCTCCACCAAATTATTATCAGTAAGGCCCATTTTGCTCCGTTCATACCACCAGTTCTGTCGTCGTTGACGACGATGTCCACCATGTGCTCTACTGAACAGTGAAACAGACACGGTGACTTGCGCGTGATTTAATTTATAGCGATACACGCACGCCCCACCGCTCATCCCCTGGCATCTGGAGCATCACTTACATATCTGGCAGTTTGGATGCACTCTTGTGTCTCCAACACCACTAACAGGGTTATGCGACCGTAAATGTTGCACCGTCGGTTTTCTGGCTCTTTATGGATTTCAACCGAGGAGGTGTGCCAAAAAATTGGTCAGCTGCGTTTTGTAGGTACATATTTGCGCCCCTTAGCTGGAGGAAGCAATCGTTCAATGCTCGCCCTCTCTGACCTGTGGACTTATGATTGCGCATGATGCTCTTCGAATGGCAACCTGCACAAAATCCTGTATTTGTTACTCCTATGCATGAAGACATTTAAGTCAGTTTACCAAGGGAATGATGCTTTCGCCCTTGAGCTTCCTATTTATATCCAAAAACAGCAATTGAATCATTTGTTACATCAGTAATTCGCAAAATTAAAATTTTATGGGTACGTGTGAGCCAGGCGCAAACTGCCATCGCTAAAACAATCGTGATTATATGTACAGTAGTTTCCCAGAAAATGGGCCTCTAGACCTCACTTAAAGGATTCAACAGTTTCTGAAAAAACCACCGCATCTGGGAGTCCGTTCTATGCTCCAATGACCCTATGTTAGAAGGCGTTCCGTCGGACGTCCGCATTGACCAGCTTCCTCTGCAGTTTAAAGGGATGACCAGGCAGACGGTCTGTCCAGGCCAATTCGAAGAATTCGTCAGTCTAGGGCGCACTCACGGCCTCTGACAATCCGGCAGGTTTGAATGAGGTCGCCGCGCATTTGCCTGTAACTGAGAGGAAACCAATTTAGTTCAGCCAACCTGGTTTCGTAAGGCAGGTGATCAAGATTCTTGACCATCTTCGTAACCATCGTCTGTATTCTTTCCAGTTGTTGATAACCCTTCTTCGACCACGGTCGCCAGACCTGAACTGCATACTGTAAGTGAGACCGAACAAATAACCCGCAGGTTTTTCCGAACAGCTCCTTATCGATCTTCACAAATCCTCGCCTCAGCGCGCGTCTGGCTGCCCTTTGACACTGTGACGATGGTTTAAGGGAGTAGGTCATCAGGACGCCGAGGTCCTTCTGTTCCTCAACATCTGAAAGGGGCTGCCCCTCAATGAGGTATTAAAAGGAATCATCTTCCTTACTGGTCCTTCTGGCGCGGAGTCTCAGGACCACATATCTTTCCACATTAAAATATAGGGGCCAATGATTTGACCAACTGCTCAGGCGGTCGAGACTGTCTTGATGCGCGTACCTGTCTACGTCAGATCTGATAGCTCTCCACAGCTTAGCATCGTTAGCAAACATGAAGGCGTTGCATCCCAGGTCGTCGACGCAGTCATTAATGTAAACTTAGAATGACGACGGCCTTACGGCTGAGCCCTGAGGGACACTATTTAGAACGGAGGTACGAGCTGACTTCGGAACATCAACGCACACGGTTTTTGATCTCCCTGTAATGAAATCTGCGACCCACATCAGCGGCTTGCCTCTTGTTCCAATTTCAGAGAGTTAGTAGATTAAGTGTTTGTGCGGGACGCAGTCGAACTCCTTTTTGATGTCTGTGTTGATGGCACCCACCCTATAATCGCCGTCCAGTGCGCGGGTCCTCCGCTCAGTCGAGAGCAATAAACTGGAAAAGCATGAGGGGTAGGGGGAAAAGAAGGGCGGAGGGTGAGTAGGGGAGGGAGGGACGGATGAGGTGCTGCGATGCTGAGAGTGGGTAGTTCTGCTCCAGGGACCTCATTGTTGACTTCTTAACTATGGCTTCTATTAGCTTACAGCAGATGCAGGTGAGACTAACAGACCGGCAATTGTCATCATTAGTGCGAGTTCCACCCCTGTGTATCAGAAAGATATTTGCTGTCTTCCATTCGCTGGCTAAGATCTCCTGTGAAATGGACAGGATGAAATGTTAGTAGTTTGCAGAACAACTCGGCTAGTTGAACTGGGCCGATCAATTTAATTGGCTAGTCATTGCCCACTGAGAAATTTACGGAAAACAGCATAAACGCGACTGCCCGTTTCGGTGTTAGTGCTTGAATTTTTGGGAGTAGGGGCGTCCAGTTCTGGGTCCAGGTGATGGTTTTCGTAGGTGGCTCACTTGATTGCAGGTGTTGATTACGCCTAGCGTTCATTAACTGGAGCCCAGCTCTAAACTGTGGCTCCTCGAGGCTGGGCTCTGCCTAGCAGCCACACCTCAGTAGGCGCCTCTACCGGTGGGCCAAACAAGATAAGGGTATCCGTGTGTGTATCTCCGCACACGGCAACTCTGCTCCCTTTCTCCTCTCCTCTACTCCTCTGCATTCTCCTCCCACCTCCTATTCACCTCTCTGCTCCGCCCTTCCCCCCTTTATCTCATTTGTCCTTCCCCCTTCTCTCAACTTACTCTCCACCCTTCTCCTCCTCCTCCTCCTCCTCCTCATCCCCTCCGCCCTTTTCATCTTCCCTTCCCCTCTCCCATTCTCCTCCCACCTCATCCGCCCCTCTCCCCTATTTACCCTCCGCCCTTGTACTCTTCCCTACCCCTCACTCCACGGTCGGAAAATCCTACGACGAGGGCTACATGCAATCACATTGGCAGCCCAGGCCAATTGGTTGCTCTCAGTCGTTGGAGCCGCTGTCGGTCGCATGCGCGCCTTCATTCGGCTCTCCCGAAATTACATTCTTGACTTGGGACTTTGGAGTGCAGCATGGTAGTGGGAGGCAATAACACGAGCGGTTAAAGATCTCGTTGGTGCGGAAGACTTAAAGCCACATATTCTTTCCATGCTGGAATATGTTCCTAAATTAAGGCTGCGTGATGGAGTCCACTCTCTCATTCAGAATCCCCCTCCTCATAAATGCTCTGGTCGAATCGGTTGCACTGCAATTATGCAGCCTTTCCGGTAAGTAATAATTCACGGTCAATTAGCCGCGCCTGTGTACCGGATACCCGCTGCGTCAATATCGCCAGGATATCCCACACCATTCAAGAAGGACTCCACGAGTTCAGTGTTGTTACCCTAGATCCCGCGCCGTTGCCCGCTTGGAGGCATTGAAGAGGCCAACTCGAAACCTGGCTCGACACAGTTCGTCAAGACATGGAAGTAGTTCTTAGATATTCTGTATTCGATTTCCGTTGTTGGCAAAGGGAATGGATTGAGCCGTCCAGATCCACTGTTGCAAATCGTCACGCGTGGAAATGTAAAGTACTTGACATCATCGAGGTCTGCTGGATCAGGCATGATCACAGCCGTGGCAAGTAGAAGTTCAACGCTGAGATGGCTGTCTGTGTAATAATAACAGTCATTCTGTGTAAGCCTATAAAGGCGGACGGCCATTAGTTTAAATCCTCCTGTCAATTAGTTCCACGCGAATCTCCTAATATTTTTGTCGAAACCTTAAGCATGCTTTGGTGTTGAGTGTTTATGCCGTAGAGTTCAGGTTTTCGGACTCTAGCGCACGATTAATGAGTACAGAAACCGCATGCGGGCTCGACAGTATCAAGACTGTTCGTGCAGCTACTTTAATAGCAGTTAGAAAATACGATTAGATTATGGGGCTCACTTAAGTAACATACGGCTATCTTATTTCACTAATGCGTTTATTTTCATGACAAGTAAAAACTTACGCAGCCCGCCGTGAGACGCCGCACAACACTCTCCAAGCATCCTCCAGTTATCATCTCTCAATTGTATTTAAAACACAATGGTCGCACGATGTGGAGTATAATTGATGATTGACGTGTGCGCGACAGTCTTCGCTGTCCGGATGACTCGCTGCAAAGTAATTGCCAATATTGCGGTTCTTTGAGCGACCTGTCTACTATTGTTAACTGCGTATCTAAGAACTTCATATACCCATTTTTGAAAAAATTGTCCGTCTGGGTGGGGTTCGAACTCACGACAGCAAGTGCAAAATGCCGTGCATTCGCGTCGCAGTGGGGTCAGACGAATTCCGCAAATTTGTCAAGAACACCTATTTATTTTCGGACTTATTGTACGATTGCTTATTGTACCATCGTTCTCAAAACAATCGACCAACAAGCACTCCAGTTTAGTGGACATAATACCTGCCTAACGTTGCAAACTGTGAATATCAGTCAACAAAGCATGTGTTACCGTTCGACTAAATCAACCATAGCCTTCTTGAAATATAAACAGATGCGTAAATGATTATTTTAGACGTTAACGATCTAAAACCAATAGCTGACGTCAAGAGGAGCCGATGTAATGTGCCACATAGGCTTTTCACTGATATTATAATAGCAGTTCTGGGGTAGCAATACTAGGTGGCTACGAGACAATAGTTTCACAGCAAAGGAACATAAAATAACTCTTCCACTTTATCTCGTGTGCAGATAACCGGGTTGTGCTTGTAGACGCTTTGAGCTCCTTTACACTGAAGAGGGACTTACTCTCACCTGGGAAGGTTTCATTTTTCTCTAACTACCGTGAATCTCTGGACGTAATCTATGAACCGCCGGTTGCAGTTTCTCCAGGCGTGCAAATGGAATAAACGGAGAGATCCATCGACTAAGACAGCGGAAACTTGGACGGTTACCTTGGACTTATTTGTCATCCGCAGCAAGCCGTTATTGTTCTCCTGTCACCATAAGACCGCTCGCTGGGGGATATAATAAAATCCTAATTCCCTTGTGTAATTCTGCAGTCAGTCAAAATCAGTGAACAGACAGTGCGCTGAGTGTGGCGTCAGGGCTGAGCGTCAGAGCCATGAACTGTGAGCAGACTATTTCCCGCTTCAACTTACGACCCCTCCTTAACCGGCGCTCCTGATTGACTGGCTAATAACGGCAAATAAACCGGAAGTAAAGGTTCTATTCTCTCTGGCCTTCGTAGGCAATCTTCTGTCGACCTTTGGCCGTTTGTTGTTAAGCCACCGCCCTCAGTGCTTCCACTCAGTTGTTCAATAATTCTTCCGGACCAGATTTTTGAGCGTCACGCCCATGTGAGGGCATAAACACGCGTGCAGCACGCCTATCGCCCTAGCTTTCCTACTTTGGGAGCCTGATAATAGACCATGACATCTCCCCCTCCCTGTTCAACTTCATCCAATCTTGCCCATAGCCTCGTATCCTGCACTTTACTGATTTATAGGCACATTTTTCTACCAAATTTGTTCACCGGCGCCCTGCTGTAACGCCTCGAAAACTCTATCTATTTCGTTTATTTTCGAAATCGCTAAAGAGGCGCGATTTGACAACGCCATGAAGTTTCGTGGCCGCGAATGTTTCTATCTCTTTATCTGATGTCGCTTGGCAAAGTGTCACACCAGGTCTATCTAGTTTCATAGTCGCATTGATGTAGTGAATCGGCAAATTTCACCTGCGCTGTTCGTAACATTCAAGTGGAAGTCATATGTCTTTTTCGTGTGGCTATTTTTCTGTCTTAAGAGGTCATTTTGTTCAGAAGAAGAATATGAAGAAGGACGAGGAAGACAGGATGCCGGTTCTGGCTTTCATATCTACATTCTAAGACTTTAAAAAGTACTCCTTAAATTCCAACTTATTGTCATAACTACATTGGGAACTCATCTGTTTGAACTTCATCAGCATCGTCCTCCTGCTTCCCCGTTCGAATAGCCCAATAATCTATTTGCGTCAGTTGGTGTTGGAGTTTCGAGTTGATCGATCAGCTCTCTCTACTTGCTTTGGCCCCTCACCTCTGCGTCAAACGAATGCTAGCACTTGTGAAATGGCGGAAGAGCACCGACCCTTTTATCTGTTTAACAATGAGAGATAAGCAACCATCCTGGCTCCGTCACGCTTACTGCGCGCTCGAGCTTCAACTAGGATGCTTTCCACTGCTGCTCGGGGGCAATCAGATTGTTCTATTAAAGACTGCTTAATCAGTTCAAGACCATCAATGAACTCGTCTACTTTATCTATGTGCGCATTCACTCGTCTTTCAGTAATTGATAAAGTGTCAATGTAACCGACAATTCAGAATCCTCGAGTAACACGCACGTCATGCTGGAATGACAACTGCAGCTGAGTTTTGTACAGTAGTATTTAAAAATGATCAAGAATACAAAAAGTGTCAACCTCGATAATGGATACCCGCATTGTAATTAATCCATTTGGTTTGGAAGTTGGCCACACTGGGAGCATTTTTAGCTGTCCCCATCATATTTTTACCCCTTCTAGATGGTCTTAAACTTAACACTTCGGAGACAGTTCCGACTTCCATTGGAATTTTTTTAAGAAGTCTTGACTTGTTCACCCTTTTGACCATGCGTTTCTGCTCCGCCGGAAAAGACTAAACGTAGCCACATGAGCAGTGTTCCCAGCGGCGGGCTTAACATGGGCCTACAAACTTATGAGGAAGTTACGATATCACGGGAGTAAATTTACCTACTTTTTGTACATTTGTGGTTCGCAAGTCTACCTAGTTTTAATTTAAAGTTAGTGAGTATAGAATCGTCTGCTTTAAAAAAACAAACGGGTACGGCCGTTTCGTTACAACATCGCGTCGTCAGTGAGCATCAAAATTTTTCCTACCCTCCCCTAGCAATGACGGTTGGCCATTTACTGATGGCTGACACTCGCAAATTAGCTCTGTTTTTTATTCATATAATTAACCTAACGAGCACTCATAACCTCACTTATCTATTATAACTTCCTGTGCTCATATAAGCCTGCATTGAAGGAAGTAAACAGGAATGATAAAGCCTAGATGATTGACTTCGAACTCCCTCCAACTTCTGTTTTTTGCAACTACACGACGGTGTGTAAAAACAGGCAGCGTGTGCTTTGTAAAATCTCCCTGTTCCGTCGTTCCTTTTAATTAATTTATTCAACCACGAAAAATCAGACGCATCTGTAAGCAAAAAATGAACTTGCTGCTTCTTAATTTTTTTAGAAATCAACTGTAAAGTTGGGGTAGATCAGTTTATACCTAGATTTATAGGCTTAGATAGAAATTTGGTGTATGAATGTTTGCGCCGAATCCATGAGGCGCAGCGGGACAACCGCATAATATGTATTAACTGTCGAAAGGCAACTTGTAATATACTTTAGGGTAAGGGGATTCCATACTAACAGCACAGGTACTAACCAAAAGCCCATACACGCCTTTTTCGCCGATATTCCGTCGCTGCATGGCGCAGCTGCGAGGGGTTCAGCTCATCAGTGGTTCCTGAGCATTCCCCGTCTGCTTTCTGGTATATACTCCAGCTTAGAAATTGTTGATTTTAATTTCCTCAGAAATTATTTGCGAACTTGGAGTAGATCAGCATATTCTAGGCTTATAGGCTCAGACCGAAATTTCATGCATTAATATTTGGGCGAAGTCCATCAGCCACAGTGGGTAACCGCGCAATATTCATTTAAGAGTAAGGGGATACCATACTAACAGCACAGGTACTAGCCAAAAGCTCATACACGCGTGTTTCGCTGATATTCTGCCGCCGCGTGACACGACAGTCTGCGTCCACACGGATATTATGCTTTAATAACTCGTATTTGAATTTGCCAAAATGTCCATAGAGAGATTCAGAAAACTAGTTAGCGAGCGTACGTTTGATTTCGGCAAATGCTCGTCAGACTAGTACATTTGTATAGGAACGTAATCGACTAACACATCTTAACACACAAGTGGTCTATGGAAATGGGGGGTGTAATAAAAGGCGGGGAGGGTTAAGGACAATCATGTGAGAAGGGAGGTGCGGACAGAGGGGGCGAGAAGCCGCGGAAAACTGTATGCAGTTAATCGATCCATTGTCATGGTAACCTCAGAGCCTGTACGAGGTTCTTCTGTGCGCACCAGACCGGCTTGCGTAATTTAATGGAAGACGCTTCCGCTGTTGCCAGCAGACGCCGATCCTATGACTTACGATAGATCAGTGGGACCTTATAAATAACACGAAAGGCTGAGTTGGAGTTCAGACAATGTCCGGAATCAACATGTGTGACGATAATGCTGCTTATGCACCTGTCTTCGCCTTGCCTCAGTCATACCGGAAGGTGTTTCCCGTATTTTTTGGATAGGCGCCGGCTCAACGGCCAATATAATTTGCTCCACAGGAGCGGGTGAAAAGGTAAATAAACACTGAGGCTGTCTGAGATAGCAATCTATCCTTACCTTCTATATCGATAATTACACCTAAACCCTTGCTGCTGGTAAGCTTCGTGACACAGTTTGGTCAAGATGTCTTCTTAGGATCTCACGCGCCGCCTCTTACCATCCCCCCTATTCCCACACTCCACTTCTGCGTTAAGACGAAATTCGATCAGTTTCTCTAGTCACTAACATTTGCTACCCAATGCCGCTCCAATATGTATGTACGAACCTGGGGAGGATTTACGAAAGCAAACATACGACCGCCAAGTGGTCTTCTAACCCGTTATCTAATCCAACTTAACTTAATTTTATGTAGACTAACTAGTCACTAATACTCAAGTATAATAAATGGGTGATTCTGATGGGGAGTAAAGCACTCACCTCTGCAATGTTTTAACCGTCATTGCCTCATCTGAAGCTATAGAGGTCTAGCGCGCAGCTGGATATTTCACACCATCATCAGTCACGAAGATTAAAGGACTCATTCCCGCCGGACAGAGGAAGTGCGGCTAATAACTTTATTGTCGTTGCCATGGTGTCAAAAGCGTCTCATCACGAGACCCTTTGCTTATACCTTGTAGGAGGTGCACGTGTCTCAGTACGCGATGGTCGCCCGATGTCCGTCAGTCGAGGCGCCTTTTAACGCCCGCGTAGTTTACTCCTTAACTATTATCACCGTCGTCGTTTCCTGGAATAGGAAACGCCCCAGAGGACACTGTTTTTGCAGTTGGTGTTAAAGGTCCAGGAGAATGTAATCGGCGACTTTTTCGTAGAGATTAACAGGGCGAACAGATCGCGAATTCGAGCCTCAGGGATGGTAAAAACCTGCGGCTGCGTGTAACTGGCTGGCGACGACTAACAAGGCCGATGTCCATCCCGGTCTCTTTTGTCCTTGTTCATAATGTTATTCGACTTAGTAATATTAGTTCTCAATGTCACACGTTCCCTCAATGCGCCATGGTTTCATTCGTCGCCGATCTTCAGCCGTGGAAGCAGCATAGATAAGGTCGAAGGGACCCCAAGAACTAGGCCTGGAATTTATCCCATAAATGCAGGTTATTATGACAGAAGCCTCACCGTCTGTTTATAGTTGACCTCTTTTGCGTCTGGTAGTAAGGTGTTACTATGCCTGACGATTTCCGACGACAACGTCTGAATAGTCTATGGAAGTTTGCACGGACGCATTCTTCCACATTTCAGCCAGCCACAGGCTTTGTAAACAAAAAATCGCATACTCATTCTTACTTTCACACATTTTTCAAGTAGCTCCGTTTTGGAAGCCGGCAAATAATCGGCATGAAAATGCTAACTTAATCAATTGGTAGGTTTCCACTCTTAGTGCTGAACTTCCAAACCTCCAAGTATACAGTGAGTGACCTATCTCGTGAAATGTTGGCTGAAATTCTGAAATGCGTTTTCGATTAGGAAGGATTACTTGGTCGCGGTTGTAATACTGACTATCTGGCGGCTTAGTCTTATAACATTTCGGACTTGGCAGGATGTCGGCTTTTAAATGCACTTCTTTTCAATCTCCCGTAGAAAGCGTACTAGGTCAAAAATGACCACTTAAGGAGCATGCATTTTTCCCATTGATTTTTGATGATCAGGCAAATTCAAATATATTTTATTGAAACCATGAACAAAAATGTGCTTTCTTTTAGTCAATCAATAGAGAATATCGTCTTCTTTATATTTTATTCTTAAGGAAGGAGTATAATTAGGTTTTAAAAAATTTCTAATTATGAGACTTTTTAAGACCGCGAAATGTCAATTCACATAGCATCGTACCTGGCCGTTTACCACTGCTTCTCATGAAATGAACAGCATGGTCCGCATCCATTGTAAAATTTTATGGACTCTGTATGATATCTCTTTAATGGCCTAGAAAAATATATGATTTTCTTTACGCGGAACGCATGCACCTTACAGACGGAAATAACTAAGCGCTAATGCAACGAATGATCAGGCTCCAAATTATTTGGCAATTGGAAAAATTTTTTAAAACCTAATTATACTCCTTCCTTAAGAATAAAATATAAAGAAGACGATATTCTCTATTGATTGACTAAAAGAAAGCACATTTTTGTTTGTGGTTTCTATAAAATATATTTGAATTTGCCAGATCATCGAACATCAATGGGAAAAATGCATGCTCCTTAAGTGGTCATTTTTGACCTAGTACGCTTTCTACGGGAGATTGAAAAGAAGTGCATTCAAAAGCCGGCATCCTGCCAAGTTCGAAATGTTATAAGAGTATGCCACAGGATAGTCAGTATTACAACCGCGACCAAGTAATCCTTCCTAATCGAAAATGCATTTCAGAATTTCAGCCAACATTTCATGAGTTAGGTAACTCACTGTATCAGACTTTTCAGTTCACCTGGCAAAGCAGGCAGCCCTTGTTAAACAAAACCGCAGCCAGCACTGAGACTCTTTCTAGGAGGTAAAACTTTTCTTCTAATAAACACAAGATTGGAGTGAATACTACGTAGGTGGTTTCTATCCCAGAACAAAAACGTGCAACGTAGACAATAGGTTTGTCGAAATGTCACCGTGAGTCATTGCATTTTGCCATCTCGTTTCTATGGTTTTAGACGGGGTTGGCAACTAGTGGGAATCCCTCTTGGGGTTATTTTGTCAAGTAGTCTTCAAAGGAAATTTTTCATTTGACCCAGTTTTGAAAAACGCGCGGCCTCTGAGTGATTCAGAACCACGACCGCAAGATCAAGGCTTTAGAACAGCCAACGCTCTAACCACCTGAGCAACGAGACCCCGACTGGGAGCCGTGATTTTACCACTGAAAATAGTAATCAAGCCACATCTACTCGATGGCGATGGGCGTTGGAATCACAGGGAAAGGCTTGCGTTGATGAGCATGGACCAAGAAACTACGAAGCCTGTATGAAGTTCTGCTGTGCGCACAAAATCGGCTTGAACAACTTGATTGCAGGTGCTTACACAGTAGCCGATAGATGCTGTCTAAGTGGCTTTAGGTAACTTGATGAAACATCGTAAATCACTCGGATGGCCTCTTGGGCATCTACCATATGCATGACTTTTTCACAAATGAATTACTCAACCCTACCAAAAAATATTCATTAATTTAAGTGAGCCTGGTTGTCATTTCTTGGATTCTAGAGTGATTGCATGGGAAATCCTGCCTGGGCAGTCAGCTTAATGTATCGGAATTGGCGGGCAGGGCGCGCGGTCAAGGCCTCGTAAATTCAGGTAGTCTACCGAGCTCTTCACAATTACATCTGATGAATGTACTGGTCCGACGAGGATTTATTCAAAGCGCGAGTATACTCGCTAAATGGTCTTCTTTTTTGAATTAGTCAAAAAAACACGTATTAAAGAGAGTTCTGTTGAGATCTTATCTCTTGCCTCTGTCTCATGCAGCTGCCGTTAGCCCTAGCGTCCAAACAGCTCTGCCTTTATACTACACCGTTAGCTAGAAATATGCCCTCAATCTTTGCGTTTAGACCAAACAATATACCCCGTCATCAAAACTCCTATCCACGTTAGAGGGGAAGTGGGTACGTCGCATTTGTGAGGACTAATTGGTCCTGCTGCGTGGTATGTCCATGGTAGGAGATGGACACCTTGTCCACCCCGGGACAAAACTAGTCCCGCAGAGACGGAAAGTGTGGCGGGAAGGTAATCAAAGCATGGGATGGTCAACTACAATGCATGACCGACCTCAAGAAATGTTAGCCGAAATTCTGAAACGCGTTTTCGGCTAGGAAGGAGTACTTAAGTGGGGTTATAATATTGGTTATCATGCGGCATAATTCAGGATGTCAGCTTTCGAATGCCCTTCTTTGCATTTTCCTGCTGAAACTACACTCGGTAAAATTGACTGCTTAAGAAGCATACACTTTTCACATCGATTTTCGATGGTCTGATATATTTAAATGTATTTTATAGAAACCATGCACAAATGTATGTTTTCTTTTACTCGTTTGATAGAAAAGCACATTCTCTTCAGGTTTTGTACCTGAAAAAAGTGTATATTTTGGTTTTAAAAAGTTTCTAATTAGGAGATTTTTAAGACCATACGATGGGCATATATACAGCATCGCACATGTCCGTTTATCAGTGTTTCTCATGAAACGTACAACATATTCCGCATCCATTGCAGGATTTTATGAACTATATGTAGTATCTTATTAAAGGCACAGTATATGATTTTGCCTACGCGGAAAGCATACACCTTGTAGACTGAAATCGCCAAACGCTAAGGCAACGGCTGATAACCCTCGCACATGTTTGAGAATTTGGAGGCTTTGTTAAAACCTAAATATACACTTTTTCAGGTAGACAACCTAAAGAAAATGCGATTTTCTATCAAATGAGTGGAAGAAGGCATACTTTTGTGCATAGTTTCTATAAAATACATTTGAAGCTATAAGACTACGAAAATCGAGGTGACAAATGTACGCCACTTAAGTAGCCAATTTTCACCGAGTGCGGTTTCTGCAGGAGATTGTAAAGATGTGTATTCAAAAGCCGACATCCTGACAAGTCCGAAATACTATAGGATTATGCCGCATGATAACCAGTATTACAACCCCACCTAAGTAATCCTTTCTAGTCAAAAACGCATTTCAAAATTTCGGCCAACGTCTCATGAGGTCGGTCACGCACTGTACTTTAGCAAAACCGGAACCGCCGTTATGCAGGGGCTGGAATGATATGAAACAACTGATAAGGGTCGGTGGATTCCGGATAGCGGTCGCGCAGCACGTATAGAGTTCGGGATTGTTGGAAGTTGTTGAGTGTGTGTGTATGTTTTACTCAGTTTGCGTCCTTTGCTATGTTCCAACTTGACAGTGGTTCTCGAGCATTGGCCTGTACTGCTAGGAGAATTTTCATAAAATGGCTTTCAGAAACCACTTGCACTGACGAGGTTAGTTGAAAACCACAGACGAACCCATTTTAACTGATTTATGTGACCTTGTATGGCACTCTCGTCAACAGTTTTGTTAAATGAGCCGTCGAGTTACGGTTTAGACTGAGCACCGACAGGCGAGTTTGCTTTTGAAAGTCGAATTGCGAAACATATCGTTGTGGAATGATTATTTCAACTGTCTGTCGTTCTATAAATCTCATGCCTGTTTGGGCAGTTGCATAGACGTAAGGAAAGTGCTATTTTATTTACAGTCAGTGACCGATATCATTAATTGCTAGCCGAAATTTTGAAAAACGTTTTCGATTTGAAGAATTACTTAAGTGAGGTCGTAACAGCGATCATCGTACAGCATGACCCTAAGGTATTTCAGACACATCGGGATGCTGGCTATTGAAAGCACTTTTCTTTGTCTGCCTGGAAAAACTGCGCTGGGCAGACAATGACACTTACGAAGTGTGCATTTTTGGCATTGATTTCCGGTGACCGTGTAAATTCAAATATATTTTTTAGAAGACACGTTGAAAAATACGCTTTTTGTACTGATTTCATTGCAAATCACGCCTTCTCTAAATTTTATCCTCGAAGATAGATTTTTTTGGTTTTAAAAGGGTTCTTATATTTCCGAATTATTTTTAGTCCCATCTGCCTTTTCATTCGCGTTTAGTATTTAGAGTCTTGAAGACATATGCCCTCCATGTAAGGAAAATTGAACATTCCTCTCTCATAAAGAAGGCACCATACATGGGTCATAGCATTTTTAATGGATATGGATTGTGTTATGTTTTTCATAAGGAATATTGATAAACAGACAGATACGATATTGTTCGAAACGCCATCCCACCATCTCGAAAAGTCTCATAATTACAAGCTTTTTTAAGACCTGAGGATACACTCTCATCGCATACGAACTTTAAAAATGACGTGGTTAGTAATCAAATGAGCACCGAAAAAATCGTTCATGACTGTTTTCTATAAAATGTGTTTAAATTTAAGAAGTCATTAAGATTAGTCAGGAAACTTCATAGCACATAAATTTTTATTTTTTTGCCTAGTGTTATTTTTCGCAGGCAACCGAAAGGAACTGAATTCAAAAGCCGGCTTCCTGACGTGACTGGAATATTTTGGGGGTATGCTGCACTTTAATCGAAAGTACAGCCCCACTTAAATAATCTTTCCTAATCGAAAGCGCATTTCAAAATTCCAGTCAATATTTCATGAGACCAGCCACTGACTGTACTTCAAGTTTCATCAAACCTATCAGGATCTATTGTCCAGGACGTACCGTTTGGGATTCCAGGGACTCTCCTAACACTCGATGTCTCATTGCGAACTGTATTTCCTGACCTCAACTAAGTAAAACATGTTTGACGCTGCCTTTGACTGACTATTTGCATGACGCCAAAATTACCTAGACTTTCATAAATTAGACTCGTTTTTATGAGTGTCTGCAGTAGGATAAAGCGAGGACGAGTCTCATAGCTCGTTGACGCCATTCACAGACGAGTTTCAGCTGTAATTCTGCTTTTGATGATAGATAAGACTGCCAGTTAGAACATCGAGCGAATAAACCTCTTGTTCTAACGATCGTCTCTCTTACCAGTAATAAATGGGCTTATTTTATTCTGTTGATTATTAATCATTCAAATTTGGATGTAAACTAAGGGAAAGCATGCGAGTTAAAAGCGCGGCTCTCAAATGCTTCTTACCAACTTAGTTCCGTTCATTCGTTTGTCAGTTTCTTTTTATCAACAGCGTACCAGTTCTTTTGCATTCGGCGTTTATGTTCCCATTTTGCACCTATGACCGCCGGGTTCAATATAACCCCTTTGTCTTTGTTTCACAGAAACTCCTCGCTGGAGGTGAGATTACACGACTCGCGCGTTGAAGTCTCCGTCAACCTGGGTGACTTTAACTTCCTCACAGTTTCACCGGCTCGGACGGCCCTGAACGACGGTGCCTGGCACTCAGTAAGGGTGCTGCGTGTGCTGACTGCACTGGAGGTGGCGGTTGACGAGGCCGCGGGACCCGGTCTCTCGGCTATGCTGCCACTCAATCCCTCCTCCACCTACCTCCAAATGCCCATCGGTCCACAGGTTTGCAACCCAGTCATTTCTTTGTTGTTGTTTGCCGTTTCTGGACTCCAACTTCTCCTTTTCGTGGTCATTTGTAGCTATACAACAAGCGGTCAGTTGGTACCGGGCGGTTGAATCTTGTTTAAATACCCTCTTACGTCCTGTGGGCAGTTTGGACTCCATTTGCACATGTGTATCAACAGAGGGAGAGCACATTGTCTCGACTCTTAAGACAAGCGGTGGGCAGACAGGAATTATGTCACTGTTGCAATGCTCTGACAGTTACATTAACTATCGGCCGCTTTGGGGGGTAATCCGCGCTATTGTCATATTGTACCGCGGCGTTAAGGAAAACGAATAATCGGAATCTACTTTTAGA
>CACRXP010000547.1:0-36140 GCA_902702965.1 Spirometra erinaceieuropaei
CTCTGTGCAGATGGCTATATTGGGAACTTGCAGGAACTTGCTATGAAGAAATACCACTTATCTAGTCTCCAGATTGTAAGTCCTATCTATTCTGTTTTCGACGATTCCAACTCATTCCCTCGAAATCCGCCATTTCCCTGCTGACTGAAACACCTAGCTTGGTCTCTACCTGTGAATGGGACACCGTAAGAGGGAGGTGTGCAAGAGGGCCTACGTTAGTCTTCCTTTTCAGGGATCGGAAGCTACTATTTTTGGATACAGAAACGCCTTAACTGTCCCATCGCCAGTTCCTGTTTTCTTAATTTGAATTCAGCAGTATCAATTTGAGACCATACCTGACGAACCCTTCATCCAATGATTAATCCAATTTTTGGGAACAAGTCATCAATCTAGCCTTATCGCAAGATTAAATATAGGCGTTGCTTTTGGCCTCGGAGGTCCGGTCTAGAGCTCACGCAAGCAGTCTCATAGCGACGATTAGTCGATAGGCAAGGAGAATTACTGACAAGGAAGAACTCAGTCACCCACTATACCCGAGTCCACACGTCAGGTTTTCCCGGTCTGCATTTCGACCCTGACTGACTGTCTAACAGCGGTAAATAAGCCGGAAGCGTTCTTTTACGTCTCTCGTATTGTTGGTAATACTCTTGGATAAACCAAGCTTGTTATTTACGCTAAGATGTTGAAGTGTCCCATTTGAAAGAGTCATGTATCGCCCACAAAAGTAGAGTTCTAAACCATACTGAAGCAGTAAAACGTCTGCATGCAGAACGCGGCCCTCTCTGTTCTCTGCGAGTCCAAGCTTAGGATAAGAGGGGCGTCTGTTTGCGCTTTCGCCTTCGATCCCGGGGCCCTCATAGGGGAATTGTGTTTGCTCTTTCGCCAACTCCATTCGCTTCTGCTCCGTAACATGCATGGGCCTTTTATAACCTACAGGACAGAGTGAGTGGTTCAACTTTTCCGAACTTGTCTCTCTGACATGTTGAGCCACGTTTATTGCGCGAACCTTATCCTTTCATGCACCATGAACTTCGTCTACCTTCCTTAGGAACCTTTTTTCTTCCTTCCAATCTGATATTTAGAGGTCAAAGCTGTCCGTGTGTCAAATCTCAAATTCTGTCGTCTTTGAAGAAGCGCTCTTAGGAGCATCCACTATGTGTGAATATCTCCTAAAACTGGTCTTAAGATTGTATAGTGCAGGCTTCTTAAGACACCCTTTATGCAAAGCGGTCTGAAGACATACAACAGTCCACGAACTTCGTGGACAGCAGACCTACGGTTTCAAGCATGCGTTCAGACAGAAGAGATCGTTTAAGTGAAGTTTTCATACTGATTCGCAGATAACATTACTATAAGCAACATACTCGCTGTTTCTAAACCCATTTCCTGATCTTTTGTGTGAATCCCAACAGGAAAGAATTATTACTAAATGTAGTTTGCATTTTTGCCAGTTTCTTTTGGCGCCTTTGCCAATTTGATTCTATTTTATAGGGAGACATCAGTTTAAGCTCATTGCATACGCTCTTCTGGGGAATAGCACCTAATTCGGGTTTTTAGTCGAACGAACGTCGTACTACAGTCTCTAGAAGGTTTGCAATTATGAGCATTCTTGACACTTGTATGACTAGTCTTGTATTGTGATATCGTTGCCCCTACAACGGACTACGCGGCAGATGCGCCGGACCAACCCAGGGGCCAGATCGGAGTCCGGCAGGCGCAATCGAGAATGCACATCTATAACAAATGCCAACACTGGAGGTATGGTGGTTCGCCCAGGCGACGGCTCACGCCGCGCCCATTGAGATTCGGGCCACTTCACCTATTTTTATTGTTGTGTAAAATCCTGGTCAGTGTATGCTGTAGACCAGGTGGTGTGCTGGTACGCCTAGATGCGGCCTTTCGCCGTGCCAGTCACTTGCACCATCTCCCGCCTCCGATCTTCATGACTTTGTCTTGACACCGGACCCAAGTGGGGGAGGAGGAAAGAGTGCGGTAGATGCTGCGAAAGTCTACTCCCACTATAAACTATTTCACTCACAAGTCACCGTCCCTGATCTCACATTGCTGTGGGACACACGGTGGACATCGTCGGCAACGACAGTCGAACTGTTATTGTAATATCTACAGACACCAACATCGCTTTCAAAACATCCAACTTGATCAATTCTTATTTTAGAATTTTTCGATCACTAGACGGCTTTTTCCTAGGAAAATGAGAAAGTACATAAATCCATCAGGTCATATCTCGTGAAGTGTTAACCGAAATTCTAAAATATGTTTCCGATCCGAAAAGATTACTAAAGTTGGGTTGTAATACTAGTTATCGTACAGCATATTCACAAGACACTAGGATGTTGGCTTTTTAATTAACGTCTTTTCGGCCTTCTGGAAAAACTACACTGTAGCCGAATGACTACTTAAGTAGCATGATTTTTTCCACAAATCCAAGTGTGTTATACGGAAAACGTGCACAAAATATTCCCTCTTGTACTTATTTGGTAGCAGCTTAGGCCTTCATAGAATTTTATATTCAAAGGAAGGGCATCTTTCGGTTTTAAGGAAGTGCCTTGTTATGCGATTTTTTTAAGATTGTGAAGTGTCCACTCACACAGCATCGCATCAGCACGTTCATTAGTGCTACCTACAAAGTGTACAACCTGGTGTACATCCATTTCACATTTTATGAGTAATAAGTAATCTTATAGGATCAAAAACATATTTCGGAATTTCAGGCAAAATTTCATGAGATAGCATGTCTAACTGTATATGTGTGCTGAAGGAGACTGCCGACAAGGACATGGGAGCCTCGAACGGCCATTTCTGGCTTATTAGCCGTTCTCAGCCAACCTTGCCCAAGCCTAGGTTAAACCGCACCCGAATCCAGAACACACCTCCTTTGGTCATCGAGCGTTATCAAATCTAACGCTCTACCAATTGAGTTCCGTTCTTCTATCGGTTGCGATCAGGAATATTAACTAGGGCCGAAGTGCGTTGACCAAAGAACGCGGGTTTGAAACTCAGGTGAGTAAAGCCTGGGCCTGGACAGGGTTGGATGACGACAGCTAGCAAACCGGGAATGGCCATTCCCGTCTTCTTCTACTTTGTCAGTAGTCTCACTCTGCATATATTACTAGCCGCCTTGCGACTGCCTCGAGGCTTCTCTATTGAGTCATAAGGCACAACGGAACGAGCATGCCACGTAACTTTAGACGCAGTAAAAAACATGGTTCGTTTTTAAAAATAAAAAGGAATCAACGGACTTTAGGGGCCAAAATACACCCTTCAGGTGCACAATTAAGTAGAAGGACACACCTTCCTGTTAAATCATTTTTGCACATTTATCTTGAGAATATGGGGAAATTTGTGCGCAGGTGGCGAGAAATACGATCACTTTGCAGCCAACATGGCAGCATGTCTAAATTACTTTGTGATGATGTTGCACGTCTCGGTATTGCAAGTTCACGCGAGTAATCTTCATTGCTAGAAGGCAGGCTTGAAGAATTTGCTGATTGCCTCATGTACCTATTGTTTTGTCCCCGTCGACAGACCATCCGAAAGGCTTTCGGAAGATCTCCGTTTCAGCTGTCAATGCCTTCAAGGCAATGGCACAAAAGCTCATGTTGGATCTAATGCGCCCCCTGGAATTGGTCTTTTCAGTAGCCGAGGGTTGTAACGAGCGTGTTGACTTACAAGCGCATTACTTGTTGCACCAAGAATTCATATACGCACGCCAAAACGACAGGGTAGTAATTAGTTTTTCCTTTTTCCCGCGGGCAGTTGTCCCACAGCAATCCTCGCTACGCTTAAGGAGCTAAAAACCCCCAGATGCAAATTTTCAGTGGGTTCTATCATCATACTTAGACCTTTGCTTCTCTTCTAGTAGGAGATCTGGTGTTCGTGACGAATGCTTTCTTCTGGTCGACTGTATCACCCCTCATGAAGCCGCCGACACCGCAGCCTTTTTTCTTGACACTTCACAATTAACCAAGTATAACTCACACTTTTCTCTTCTAGCTGGCCTACTCGTATGTCAACGGATTCCTCATACTTTTCTTTTATCTCGTCGCCGGCAGTGCTCTCGTTCCGGCAATTAAGTTCGCCTCTACGGTAGGTTGTCTCGCCGCGCGGGGCGGAGCTTTTGCCGACTTCTTTGCCTTCTCATTGCCTCTAGAGTAATCGATAAGTTCGTACACATGTGCAGACGCACACAAAGGAATAAATAATGCATATGTTGAATTTTGTGCGAGTAACTGCTTTTGAAGTTCGTGAGGGCATACACAGTGCGTGACCGATCTCATGAAATGGTGGCCGAAATTCTGAACTGTGTTTTCGATTAGGAAGAATTACTTAGGTGAGGTGGTAATACTGATTATCTTGAAACCTGATTCTATCGTATGTCGGACTCCTCAGGACGTCGGCTTTTGAATGCACTCCCTTCTGACCTCCTGCGGAAACCACACTCGGCAATAAATGACTACTTAAGTAGTCGACGGTCTTATAAATTCGAATATATTTTATAGAAAACATGCACAAAATATGCTTCGTTTCACGCGTTTGGCAGAAAATCACATTGTTTTCAAATTTTATACCCGAGGAAACTGCATATTTGGGTTTTAAAAAAGTTTCTAATTATGAGATTTCTAAGACTGTGCGATGTCCACATATACAACATTGTACATGTCCGTTTACCAAGGCTTCTCATGAAATGTACAACATAGTCCGGATCCATTGAAAATTTTTTGTACTCTATATGGTATCTTCTTAAAGGCATAGAGTCATATATGATTTTCCTTACGCGGAAAGCATGCACCCAGTAGACTGACATCGCTAAACGCCAATGCAGCAACTGATCAGACTCAAAATTATTCAAGAATTGGGAAACTTTGTAAAACCGAAATATACACTTTCTTCGGGTATAAAATATGAAGACAATGTTATTTTCTACCAAAAAAAGTAAAAGAAAGCATGTTTTTTGTGCATGTATTCTATAAAAAGCATTCGAATTTCTGAAACCACCAAAAATCAATAGGAAAATGCCTGCTACATCAGTGGTGGTTTTTTTTACCGAGTATGGTTTCTGCAAGAGGTCAAAAAGAAGTGCATTCAAAAGCCGATATCCTGGCGAGTCCGAAATACCATAGAATTATGCCGCATGATAATCAATATTACAACCCCACCTAAGTAATTCTTCCTAAGCGAAACGGCATTTCAGAATCTCTGCCAACATTTCACGAGGTCGGTCACGCACTGTAAGTAGGACACCATTCTTAATTGATGGACTCTCGCACTTTGTGCATGCACCTCAAAATATTGCTTATATTCCACTCAAAGACTTTGTAAAACAGTCGCTAAAAACAGCATATCTTAAGGACTCCGTGTAATTGCATCTTTTTCGGACTACAAAATCTGTGATGGCCCACAATTGAAGTACAGTGATCCCTCCTTGATCGCGGGGTTGCATTCCACAACCCCTGCACGTATCTATTCTCCCCCTTCCCACTCTTGTGGGCGATGTAACTGGCTAGTAATTGTTGTTTGAGAAATTACTGTCCAAGACCTCCTTCTTGTGTTTATCTGTCCAGATCTCTGATTGCTTTCTGTCTCCATTCCGTACCCTAAACCTGTCAACTACTTTCATAGTACATAAACCAGGGCTTGAAATGTCTTGCGGCCGTCGGATTCCCATGCAGGAGAAAAGGGCTCAAACGCTCTAACAGAACCGCATGTGAAGTGTATAAACGGGAAAACAGGGCAGGGTATCCGTTCCTGTTTCTGTTTTAAGGCAGATAGGCAACTGTGGAATGGGCAGAATGGAAGTTTCCTGGAGTGGCTTTAATCTTCCTCTGACTGGCGGTTTTCGTGCGAGGGAGGCAAGTTCGTCTCCATTTCTTTCTTTAAGTAATTTGGCTGTATATGCACACAACCAGTTCTCTGATTTGTTTTCTTTCATCCTGCCAGCCGCGTGTTCACCAAAGTTTTGGTTACTTTAGTAGCCGCGCCAGAAAGTACGCAAGTACTGATGATCAAATGCACCATACGGACTAACACGTTCGTTATCTTTTTATAGTTAGAATTCACTCTCTTGGTCTCTCGAGCAGCCTCCACTTTTGCTCCCTTTGCACTAAATGGCAGTGCAAATCATTGCGTCCCGCCCATTTTGGCTGGTCCATCCTACTTTGCGAAATTGCCTTGCTATGGAATCTGCCACAATTCCTCTCCAGTGCATGCCCTTCTTGCCTGCGTCTTTCGACATTAAGTGGACTGTCACTTTCAGGCTCTTCCTATCATTCTGCTTCCTTCCTTTAGAATCCTATCGTCGTCTTTGTCTATGGTTCACTTTTCGCGGTCACGGGCTACTTTGGCATCCAGTTTGTGCTTCTACTGGTTCACCATTTTGGAGCCCTGCCTGCAGTTACTGGTAGGTCTTCCCGTCCCCCTCCTCCCTCCCTCTTTTTAACGTTCACTGCCCATCAGACCACTGTTATGCATATAAGTTGTTTTTGTCACCTCTTTCATAAATCTTTGCATTTGCCTCAGGGATGATGCCGGAAGATGAATGGTTGGGGTCTCGCTAAACTTGATTAGCTCAGTTGGTGTATGTCGGTAGGCCACCACTTTGGTCATTTTGAGATCGTCTTGGAGAAAAAGTTGGTCTTAGCGTCATATAGGACTAGATTGCACCTAAGAAGGATCCCGCTTAGCGGCTTTGGCGAGAAGTAATGAAGCAATTTCGTTTTTTTATATGCGCACCCCCTAGACATACTCAGTATCTTTTTTCCCACGGCTATAAAACTTGAACTTATGTGGAGTAGCTGAAAAATTCTCACCAACGATTATAAATAGCTCTCATCCCAGTGCAGTTGGTGGTGAAATAAAGCCCTGCCACCTCCAGACTTCCAGACGATTGTCGTTGCACTATCGACTAAAGAACTGACCACTGCACCGTTGATTAGAAGACTGAGCCGACGGTAGAGACAGAAAGTGTTTAGGAGTCATTGGTTGCTTTCTTATTGCCATACGACACCTGCGATTGGACACCAGGCCGTCCCGGACGACGACGACGACGACATCTACCGCTGTCCCACGAAGTGGACCCAGTAGCGGCGATTTGCACTGGAATATGCTTATACTGGAGCAAACTTGTACAGCATCTACCGCACTTCCCCCCCCCATCCCCACTCACTTTGCTTCAATAGAGGGAAAAAGTCAAGATGACGGGAGGCAGGCGTGGGCGCAACGGCTGACAAGGCTCAGCAGCCTATCCACAGGGCCTCGTTTCCACTCCAATTATACCAGACTATAATATGGCATATCAGGATGTCGCTTGGGTGATAATGCCATAAAGACTCCGTTTAGAGCAATTCATTGTAGCCTGACTCTTAGTCTGGAGGAGGATAGAGTTATCCCGTCATTTGACAACCTTCCAGGCCATGACTCTTAGGGTATCGTGATTTATTATATTAAGCAACGCTTTCATTTGCCGTTTGGATGGATGCTCGGTGTCGGCCTCGCTCCCTTTTTCCTCTCCCATACAACAGTCACGTATCCGAGTCGGGGCGCGTTAGCTGACGCAGCGTGAAAGTCGTCAGATATAGCGTGACACACGCCTGTACGGCAGCAATTAAGGGGTCACGCAAGCTCGGCGTCGCTCATTTAACTCGCTTCCGCCCATCCCCGTTTGATAAAAGAACACCTGCGATACAGTGCGTGTTGTTGGGGTGGGGTGTGTTTCTGTGTGTCTTTAGGGTGCTGTGGTATAACGGATGACTGAACTGCGGCTATTACCATGGTTTTGTATATGCGCATATGACTGCCTAGGTACGTGTGATGTCGGGATGTGCGGCTACAGCGTGAGAAGGAGAGGCGTGCATAACAGGTGTCGATGAGGGCTTTAGGGCTCGGTTCTCCAGTCGCCGTTCAAAGAATTCGCAGGTGATCCACCCGACCGATACGCGAGTCAAGTGTGTTGTCGAGGCGCGTAGAGCCTGGAAACGTGTCTACATTGCGGTTGGCGGATGAAGTAGTTGTGGTGGTCTTAGCCGTGGTGGCAATTGTAATGCGGGTGGTCACAGTAAACCATAGCTCTGGACAACGTTACCGTCGCCATTGTGGTGATAATGTCCGGGCGCAGCCAGCCTGCACTGAGGCACGGTGTTACGGCAAGGAAAGATGAAGGAGGTGACTCCCATGATGTTGCTGGTGGTAACGACATTCTGTGCCGTGACAGTTAAGTTGAGCGGGCTTTCAAGGCGTAATGCGCGGAGGCGTCCGACAAGTCAAATCCGGTCAATAGGGGTGAAGTTTTACAGGATGGTAAAAGTGCCCTTACTGGTGATGTTATTAGTGACGTTGTAAGATGCAAGGCGAGTTGGTCGTGTTGACACTGCACTGAGTCCGCAGATGTCGGACAGGGCAGTTTCGTGCTCCGAATGCCTGTTGACAATGTGGGAACGATGGCAGGGGGTGGATGGTTGCGTTGCTGGCCTACAACACTTGGGTCTTGTGAGCAACTCTTTTTGCTTCGACTGCGGCCATTCAGTTGGCAAGAAGATGTCTGCTTCAGCTCTTACGGCAGTGCGCTGGACTCGCGATTCCGTGCGGGGCCATCCCAGCTCCCAGGATTGATTCGCAGGCGCTTGGGTGAGGTTTTTGGAGTGTCCCTACGGCGACGGTCTTGTCCACCATCGGCCGTAGCGAGGTCGTCATGGACTAAACGCTTGCACAGGCATTCATCCGCTCTCATGACATGGCCGTTTTCGCGCATTTGTTTTTGCCTCATCATGGCGTGAATACTGTGGACGCCGGTTCTTCCTTGGATCTCAGTGTCTGGGATCCTTTTTGCCACCTCAGTTGAGGTTAAAATGATGGAGTTCCCCTGCTGGACTCCCGTAGACTCTCCATCTCTCCGTCCCCACCCTCCACAGGAAAGTCGTCAGGACAACAGCCTTGCACACTTCTGGTTTCGTGTTGAGGAGGATGTCTCAGCGATTTCAGACGGAGTGTTGTGGTCAGTCGGAGGACTGGCTGGCGTCATCGTCGGTCGCGAAATTGTGCCCCGGGTACGCTAATTTCTTCGCCGACGTGGAACGAGTGCCCTTGACGTTGGTCCTGGTTTCGTTATAGTCAAATGATGGCGCCGCTTGATATATGACCGTTGTTTTCTGGGTTCTGATTCTCACCTCAGAGTCGAACAGTTGGAGGCAAGGGGGCCCACGTTTCGTGCATATCTGCTTCCGTGGTAATTTGCTCACAGTTATCCATGGGCGACGAAGCATGTACACTGACTTTGGAAGCTCGCGCAGCCACCGGCATGCGTCGAATGTTGAGTATTTGTCTGTCAACTTGATAGTTCATTCTAGTTCTCGGTCAATTTCAATGCTAGGCGCCCTTCATCACGGCGGAGGACGTGAGACTAAAGAAGGTGGAAACGAGTAAACGACCCTGTTTTGCCGCGTTTGCCAAGAAGAGTGCTTCCGAGACTGACTCTTTGCCCGTACTCTGCCGTCATTCCGCCTAGTTTTCTGACTATTTATGCGGACCATTCCTGACACCTGAATTTCAGCATGATTTTCCAGAGCCCATTGCAATTTACAGCGTCGGAGGCCTTACTCAAATCCACGAAGATGAAACAGAAGCTGATCCGCGATTCCTGACACTTCTGTGATTCTATGGGGCTTTCGGGGTCCGCTCTTTGTTTTCGGGTGGAGTCCTTCCTCCAACTTTGATAGTTTTTACGGTGGTGAGGGACGGTGGGGGTCCACATCGTTTCCATTTAAGGGAGCCTGTTGATTGCCAATTTAAGATATGTCCGAGGTGTTCAATCTGGTTTTCCAAAATTTGCGATTTTCCGCCAAGAGGGTTAATCCGTCAGAGGTTAGCAGCAGCTCAATTCCGTCGGTTTGGGGCCTTAGACCGCCATGGTGAACTCATTTAATTGCGGTCTGCGTACACTTGTATTTCTTCAGCCTTGTCTGGCATCCAAACATTTTACGTCTTTCTCAGCCACACTTGGACATCGGACGAAAGCCGCTTTGTTATGTGACTTAGGTCATATGCTGCCTATTCTCCTCAGAGAATACCTTCCAACCCTCCTCCTTGTTACCATCAAACCAGTCCTGGTGCTGATGGCGTGCGCAACCGAGGACGTCCAGAGCTCCGTACTTGGTTCTATTGCGTCTCAATAATTATTTTCGCTTCTGCAGATTTCAATTACACCATGCGAGGGTTTGGACGGTTTTTAAAATCTAGACGGCGATCAGCCATATTCAGTATTGCAGAGTTTAACTTGCCTGGTGTTGAGCTACCGTGCGGTCATCCGCAGAATTACCGTTGCAGTTTCATCCTAGAGATCACAACGCGTTGCCCATCCAGCAGTCGACACCATTCATTGTTTTAGCCACGCCTGCAAACAAGGACGTGGTCCAGCAGATGCTTGTGCCTCCAGAGTGGATGCGCGCACGCTTCCTTTTCCCGCATCGTAGGGCAGAGGAGGGTCTTAATCAGAAGACGACCGGGTTCCGTGCAGCCCTGCAGAAGACCACCGATATTGTAGCTGTCTATCTCGTGGCGACGTAACACTCCTTTCCAGCTAACCCTGTCTCTGGAGACCTGGGGCATTTAATTAAGCGAGTACTGGCAATGTGTCTGCCTTCGACACAGTCCTTGGAAGGGTACGTAGTTCTTCATAGAACGTGTTCTTTAGTGAAGGGGCACGTGGGCGCTGACGACGGTGGCGACTTCGTCCCTGCTGAGAGGCGGCCTCGTGGTCATGAGACGGTCATTGACGCCCTGTGGCTGGGAGGACAGCCGTCTAACAACGTTGCTGATGGCGAAAGCGACTCTGCCATTTCGTCACTCTGGCTTTGGACTTCGGTCCCAAGGGAGTGTGTATCCGACACCCACTCTCTCGCCCTCTCTACCTGTGCATGTTCAGAGAATCGGGTCTTACTGTCGGCCGCACGGGTGACCAGAGTTGTCATCGCCGGTCGGTTTGCCGTTGGACTGTCGAAAAATGGACGAACATTTCGAGTCGCCAGGATGAGCAGTTGTCACTCTGGCAGTCTGTGGTGAGGGACCGGGATGGGTGTTGAGATTACTGCTGTTTCGTATACTGTTTCCGTCAATTTTTTGCGTGCACGAGCCATGGCCAGCGTACAGACAGCGCGATTCACCAACATTTATTTTGGGCACATTTTATTACTAATGCTTCCTTAGATACCACTACTGAGTCATTCTAGGCCACTGCCGAATTCCCTTGTGGATCACGACTTTTGTTTAGTGGGAAGACGACTTGAATTAGCCTGTAGTGCCGACGGGCTTGCGTGTCTTTCTCCCTGCGGGCTGTTTAAGTTGGATGATGTGCGGGAGGTAGGATGAGACCAGAGTGCGGGGATCACTTCAGAGATTACCGGGTGTGGAGGCAAGCCCGATGCCCTCATCTGATTTAGCTCATCGGTGTCGGGAGAGTGGCCGCCGTTTGGGGCCTGGCTTTATCGCCATGGTATGCTCATAAGTACTTGCTACGAGCCTGTTCGTGGCTGCCTTAACCGAACTATGTGGTCTCGCATATTTTATCTTTTCCTGTGTGACATTTGCTGGCAGTATATCTGCGTCAGGGTATAGTGGCGAGTCTGAGTGTGGGCTTACGCCGTGCTAACAACCTGCGCCAGACTCTACCTCCGGTCTTCTTGGCTTTGTCCTGATGCCGGGCTCAGGGGGAGGGAGAAGAGAGTACTGTAGAAGCATCACGGGTCTGCTATAACTATAGACTAATTCACGCGCAAGTCACTATTCCTGCGCTCACTGTGCTGTTGGGCATGCGGTGGACATCGTCGGAATTGACGACTGGACTGTCGTACTGTGCACTCCCATCTTATGTAGTTCATAACCAACGGACTCGGTTGCAGATTTGCCGCGATAGCATTCTAGGAAAAAGGGACAATGGCAGCGTATGTGACCGATTTTAGTTGTCATTTCCACAAAAACCACAGACGCTCTTCCTGCATATCCTGAAGCAGGCTAAATGGACGGTAGGAACACACTGTATAGTCAAATTTTTCAACAAACTGTTTTCGCCCAAGCTGTTGCAATACAAGGGTAGTGCAGCATTGTCGACTGCACAAATGCATAAGACCTTTTAATGATCCTCAACCGTCGCATCAGTGCCGCGTTTGTTCACGCACTATGAACCGATGTTAGAAATCATACTTATTAAAACCATCGTGACCTGCAGGTGAATATTTTTCCAGCACCTATGCAGACTTACCCAGCGCCACCACATTTTATTGAGTCTGGAGGACTGGAATTTGCAATTGAAACTAGCGTTTATTTTGACGTAGGGGGCAATTTTCTGGTGTGGTTTTTATTAGCATTTACGTCTTTGCGTATGAAGGCTACCGCCTATCCATTTTTGGCTTCCAACTGGATCGGTAAGACACTCCGCTTTGTCGTGCCAATGATTAGGCGACGAAGATGCGACCCTGACACGGATCATTGAAGGTCAGATCTCCTGGCGAGCTATGTGTACTACGGGGCATGAAGTCCTTTTCTCGTGGATTGAGATGTGAAGTGAGTGCTTTGCCATAGATGTGTATAAAGTGTGGATTCGATAACCTCCAGAAACGTTTACAGAGGGATCAGTTAAATGTATGACCTTTATGTCTTTCTGACCATCAAGTTTGATCATTTGCTTCAGCATAGGACGTACCATATAGCATTCAATTGCTTTAAATTGGGCTGTGACTCAAACAAGAAAAACAGTCCGAATTATTTCACAATTGCCTTCGCCCTTTCCAGCCGGAACTTCAGCAACCTTCTTCCACATGAGCCATTGTCAATTGATAAAACACAGAAAGCATACAAAATTGCGTTACTTTTTGCTGTTTTATTTTTTAGTAACAACACTCCGAAAGGCAGTGACGATTGTATTTTCTTTCGTCTTCTTTGCTAAACCGTTCGCATTTGGGTGAGTTTAAGTCACTTAGACATGACCCTCCGTTCACTTCCGCTCTTTATCGTCCACTTTACTTTAAATCTCTCGAAAGGGGGAAGGCCTGTCCTCAGAGCTGAAGGCGCGTTTGCACATAGCACTTAAAATCTAGAACCCCCTTTTGAGGAGTAGACTGTTCCTCACCGTTGGTGTTTTGGTCCAGGAATATTGCTCCAGGTTAAAGTATATGCGGAGATTCGAAGTCCACCGTTCCACAAATGCCTTGGTAATACATATTGTCCGTGAGATTTTTCCTCATAAAGGATAATATTTAAAGCAGTCCGTTCATGGAGCACGGGGTATCGCATGCCAGCTTTTTTAGAACACTTCAGTCGGCCTGACAGCGTGACTCGACCAGCAAATAGCGGAGCTATGACAGAAAGTTGCAACAGGTTGCGGGCAGGAAAAATCAGTCTAAAATTGTCGCCTTCCTCATGTAATCTGACCTTACCTCGTGACACGTGGACCTAAGATGATAGAAGGATCTTACTGTCTAACTAGAAATGGTTCAGTGTGATCGGGTAAGGGTTAGTAATTTTCGACGACCCTTGAGGCAGCCTCGAGAGGCTTAGCTGAACAGCAGGATATTGGCGACACTTGTCAGGCGATTTTGTCAGCTGTGATCCACTGTAATAGTGTGTTCTCTGATCAGAAGCCAAGTAGACAGTGATTGATTATTGCGTGGGAATGCAAAACCGGCATGTATCAGTTGCAGGCGGGGAGTGAGGGCTAGTTTCCGTATCCAGGGGGCGCGAAAGGCCGATCAGCGCACAAACGCCCTGCAACGAACTTGCAACAATGCCCGCGCGGGGCGGGTCATCAAAGGCGCGTGGCGACTGCGTGCGACTGTCAGCGTGTGTTAACCAGGCTAAGGCGGCTTATAAGGGCAGAGGTGTCTGGCGTCGCAAGAGAGTGTGTTACCACAGTTTGTCTGTGACAAGTTGAGGGACAGACAGTTCGTAAACACTTATCGCCAAATGGACTTGAAACTCCAAGCTCCCTCCATTTGAGCTTTGGGTACTCTGTTGACTCTGCTTCCCGGAAATCTCGGTGGGCTGACGTTTGATTTTGTTTCACGCCTAACCTCTTCTGTCTGTGCAGATTGTTATTTCTCGGAGTCTGTTAGTAGGTCAAGTGACTAGCCAGTTGACTTCAATGAGCAAACCACGTCCGTCCCTCCGGGGTATGCGCCGTGAATGGGCAAACATTAAAGTGACAGTAGAGGCAGGTTTTAAAGACTGAAATAGCAACTGTTTCAAATGTATCCACGTCCTCTTCAACCAGTCCTCCCCACAAGCAACGCCGACGAGCGTCTACAGACATTCGCACACCGCGCCTTGACTGCAACTTGGGTGAGATAAAGCCTAACCGGCGCACGCCAAGAGACTCCACTAGTCCGCCCCGCCATCAGCGTAGATCGAGTAACCTCACTCGCGTGCGAATTTCGAAACTAATAAGTCGCTAACCTTAAATGCTCTTTGATTTTTGCCTCTTTCTGGTAATTATGTTATGGTCGAAATTGATGAGAAACGAAAAGTAACAGTCGTAAGTCATATGAAAAATTCAATAGAACCTATGAATGCGTTTTTGGAGAAACGTGCAAGACCCTTGTGTGTTTATAGATTTCAAGATAGGCGGACTAGTCGCTCTGTGATCTCCATTTTCCTTATTTCCATGTTCAGCTTGCAAAGTGTGCTTCGACTCTTTTACTCAAGGCCAGCACTAAGGTTTCGGTGCGTTGATGACACATTCAGGAAATATCAAATGTACCCACATCCATCAGGCGGCAGGCAAATTAGTTATAACTGCAGCGAATCGGAACAAAAGCCTTTTACTCTCAGATTGCTTGAGAATCTGGCACCTTTGTCACTAAAGTATGCAGAAAATAGCCGCGCACTTAGGGCTATTTTAACTGTGCCTCCACCTTTGTCCGCTGTCAAACCAGATGGTTTTCACGTACAAATATTTAGTGTCTGCCACTCGCTCGGGACCTTAGGAATTGAAAAATTTGAATTTCCCAGTCATCTGTTTGGCTTAGTGGTCATTCCAATCATGCGGGCATCAAAGTATTGCAACCCCTACTGCAGATAAACGCGCTACCCATTCATTAGAAGGAGGACCTTTCCGTTGGTATTGAACCCATGCTGTCTATTTGCATTCACCATGGAGATAACTTGATCTTTTACCGGATGGATTCCTGATCAATAGTCACAGGTATTTCTGACACCCAGTTCCATCGCCCCTGTCGTGTCGTTTCATTAGCACTTATTGGTGAGACAATTGCACTCGTTGAAGTTCTACTTTGTCAGCAGGCAAAGCTGTTGTAATGTGTTATCCAACCTTTCGGAGTCCGTATCTTTAGGGCATCTTTTGGCAGGTCGGAGGAAAAGGTTGGCCACTAATTCTCCATGCCGGGTTTCGTGTTCGTGTCAGAATTTTCTACAAACGCCTATTCCCCAAAAACCCTTTGCCGCTGTCTCTAGTTGGCCTGCGACTTCCTATCATTGCACCTGCCCTTTCGTCATTACAACTGCTACCTTGTAGGACCCCTCGTTTTCTCATTAGAATTGCACTAGCCTGAGGACAGCAATTTTGGATGAAGTTGAGTTCTGAATGCTCACTTGTAGCCGATGCACTATGCACTTGTTGAAGTCTGTAATCGGCAATCATATCGCAGCTGGCTAACAAGAACGTGTAACGGTAGCATCTTCCATTGCACGCTAAGATTCCCTCCAATAAACCGCCCCCCATGGCGCTTCCGCCTACTAAAGTATATCATTAATTTGTTTCATTCTGTGGACAACAGTAGAATTGAACAGGAGCGCCAACGATACTTCCCTCATTTAGTTAACTGTATTTTTGGACGTTGGTTAGCCGTTGCCAGATGGCAGCCTCCTCCACCTGGCGGTACTTATGCGCACCAAAGGACTATAAATGTCGGCTTATGCATTAGATCATCTGCCTTTGCGCCGCCCTTCTTTTTTTCTTTTTGTCCGCGTAACTTACTAAAAAGCTATTGGTAGTTGGCAAAATTTGGTTAGACATATCCTAGTTTTCCTTCCAGCGTTTGATAATAAATACGTTTTACTGATAAAAATGAAGTAGCAAGTCGCGAGATCGAGCTCTGGGTATTTATCACCTCGGGAGCGGGTATGACTGGCTGAAGATGGCCAATAAGCCAGAAATGGTCATTCCAGCCTCCTTCATATTTGTCGACAATGCAATAAAGTAACTGTTATTATCCTATTACAGATACCTGTGGTCGGGCGCAATGGTTGTCCTCGGTATTTACCTTAGCGCTTATAGCAAATCTCGCAGCAGCAGGCAGAAGAGGATGTCTCATGATGCCTCATTTCGCCGCACCGAAAATTCCATCTTGCATACAGTTTGAGATTTACCCTAACTTCACCCTCCTGGCGCGAAGTCTTTCACTCTAAGGGGCTGTGCTCTACTCTTACCCTGTCGCGCCTGACGGCTTCTTATTTTTTCTAAGCCTTTGTTCTGTTTTGCTTTCTTTGTACTTGGGTTTTTTTTCTTCAGCCACGTTCGTTGAAAAATGCATTCCATCACCTACGTTTTCAGTCTCTCTTGTAGCATTCCTAGGTTTTCCGATCTGTGGTCTTGGGATTGAAGTATGAAAAGGTTCATTTTGGAGCCGCTGCTTTGCAAACATAGTCATTATCATCATTGAATGCGTTTTCATCAACTGAAATTTTTTATATTGGACGTTCAGCTAACTATCCGATCGCATGCCACGAACAGACTGCAATGTTTCGGGATCACCCTTCCTGCCTTCACTTCCGTTTGCTGGTGTCTCCCATTGTAAACATCCGGTAGCAGAATTGGGTGGAGGTGGGTCATCATGAGACAAGTCCCCCTTGTGGAATAAGTTGTCAGATTGCGTGCGAAGCCAGTGCACTTCTGTGTGGTTTTTCATCACGCCTGTGCATAGGTCGGGATTATTCGGTCCTCTCAGGACGGAAAGTCAGGCTGGAATGGCTCCTTCCTAGTGTAGCCACTCCCACGCAGTTTGGACCGGGGCCTCCACTTGTTGATTGTGTGAAATCCCCGTCCATCTTGCGCGGACCGGACGTGTGACACGCGTAAATGCGCCGCTTAGCTTTGTCGGTCACTGTGCCCGATCCCGCTTCCGGTCTTCTTGGCTTTGTCATGACATTGAGCTCAGGTGGGGGGAGGGAAGTGCGTTAGGTGCTGCGCAAGTCTACCACCACCATAAACTAATTCACCCGCAAGTCATCGTCCCTGCACCCACCCCGCGGTGAGGCACGGGTAGACATCGTCGTACGTGACGGCCGAACTGTCGCATGGGGTCCGCGAACCTGGTTGACCAATTCACGTCCAGGCGGTTGTGACTGAGATAACTGATGCAAATATATAACCTTTATTCGTCAGAAATATTTTTCGATCCAAGTCTGATCCAGCACCCAGCCTCGGATTGTCTGTCAAAACCTTCCAGACTGTTGTCCTGGTTTTCTGTCAGCCTATACCTCTGTCGCAGCCTATCAGCCACAGCGTTAACCAACTTCATGAAAACGATATTTCAGTGTTGGGTCTATTATCTCGAGCGCATAGATGCTCAAAAACCACTGTCATTTTACAAACCCAAGAAGTCAGTCTGACTTAGAGATATGTTCAGTGATCAGGTTCAAAAGGAGTTACAGTTCGGAATGATTGCTGAACTAGGCATAATGCTTGCTCCAGGTTACCTTATCTCGTTTATCAATCGTTGCTTTCGGATTTCGCACCTGGAAATCGAGTACGTACGAACGTGTATCATTGTCCCACCGAAAAATACCCCCCTAGTACGGTTTCGCTCATAACTGAAGTAGCTCATACTTGAAAAGGACAATAATTTCGGAGATATATTCTCCTAAACTTCAACTGCTCTGAATAGCGACTGTATCTTACAGCACACCTCTTTCGTGTTCTTGGGGATAGGGCAAAAAATCGAGTAATGGGAACTTCGCCCAAGTTTGGGGGGTAGTGAATACAACCAGCGCTATCGCTGAGGACGCCCTTCACTCGTGTGCTTCGGTCTGGCCGGTAATTCGTGAATCCATTGTTGCTGGCAGCTATAAATGCGGCGCTCGTTCAGTGCCCCACTGGGTCATGATTATTCACTCTGCATGCGAGTGGTTCCAGGCGCGCTGACCTTACCACTGTCTGACCGAGTAAATGCACGCTCGCAGCCGTCCCTGCCTCACTTCAAAACTCCACCAATCGACTGATACAGGATGCTAGTTCGACACCGCAAGCCACGACGTCCACGGTGTGCCCCATGGAGGTAGCGAAGCGTCGTTGACTTGCGCGAGGGCTACTTTATTGCGATGACAGACCTGCGCAGCATCTGTCGCACTCCCTCTTTCCTCACCCAGCAGGCTCCGATAATAAGGCAGTGTCAGGACAATTAAAGGTGGACTCTACACAGTGACTAGCAAAGCCAAACAGCTAGTCTACGGGTGCTGTACACGATCGAGTCCCCACAACACGCACCAGACCGGAGTAGGACCTAACATGTGTGAGAATGCCATAAAGGCCTCACTGAGGAGTCACTGCATCCTGCCCCCCAGCTATGAGATCTCCCCTAAATACCCCCATGAGTGCCGGACTATCCTGCAAGTTAACAATCTTCCAAGCCACGGCTCTTGGTGCATCGTGGCAGATTGAAGCGTGTCGAACTCATTAAAATGATACACGTGTCCCCTTATTATGAGGGTGAATTCCGCGATGTCGACTCCGCTTCCATGCACCAGTCGACTGTCCGAACCCCTCTGCTATTTAATGATGAGACTGGGCGCAGTGGCTAACAGAGCTTGACAGCCCGTCTGCCTGTGATACGCGACCTGGTTCCCGCCTAAGTACCAAAATACACCATATGACAAGCTTCCCGATTGAGTAAGATATGGATATTCTGTCATGCGGCGTTTCGCCCATGATATCAGCAATGGCGAAGCAGATGTTATGCTTGCCGTAGGAGAGAAGCATGACGTTACATGTGGGGGGGGGGGTAGCATCTATCCTCGTGTTATGTAATAGTCTCATAGGTAATCTAGAGGTATGTGTGTGGACAGGAAGGACGAGGTGTGGTTATGGGTTATTGACTGCGGTGTTTTACAGAAGATTTTCATGGAGGCCATATCGTCGAATGGTTCCATGCGATGACCGAATATTTCGGGGTTGTGTAGGCAGGGGGTGTATGACGGTGCTCCTGGTACTGGTTCGCGGGGTTTGGTGTGATGATTTCGCAAACGATCGATCAGGCTTATGCGTGATGAAAAAGTTCGGTCGCAAAGGGGACAAGTTGGAATTGAGTTCAAATTACTGATGGTAGGCGCAATGGTAATAATGTTTTGCAGGATACTACATAGGAATATCCTCACTGACGATTCTAGTGGTGGCGACGTTTTTGGAAATAGAAGTCGAGTTTGCCGTGTTGACATTGCACTGGATTCAGTCGAAGATGCGAATTCCGGAACCAGTTGATAAGAAGAAGAAGCGATCGCTGGAATAAGGACTTTATTTGTCTGACGTTTCGTATTATCATTTGGATCCATCATCAAAGACAGTGGTACTGGATTTGCAGATGCCCAATGGGACCGATTTATGTTTGAAATATCCGTTGACAGTGTGGGCAGAACGGCAGGGGTTGTGTGCTTCCGTCATTAGTCTGTAACGCTTGAGCCTTGTAGGCCTGCCTACTTCCCTATATAACAGACATCCACTTGACAGAAAACTAAGCCTGCAGACATTCGCCGAAGTCCACCCAGGTCCAAGGATCGATTTGGGGGTTCTTGATGAAGGTTTTCAAGGTGTTCTTGTAGCGACGCTTTTTTGTTTGTGAGCACCTATGTCGACGTCGCTGCAGAATAATCGAGTGCGGAAGGTGGTCGTACACGATCACAATGCTGCAGCTCCATCGCAGTCGCGACTGTGATTTGTGCAGCGGTCGACATTACACAACGACAGTTCAACCACTCAGACCGACGACGGCGACTAACTCGTTCCCGCTGAGAGGCGGCCTCAGGATCATGAGACGGTCATTGACGCCATGTGGCAGGCAGGACAGCCGCCTCACCGTTTCGTTCCTGATGGCAAGGCCGACTCAGCGCCTCGACACCTTGTCTTTCACTTTCGTTCCAGGAGACTATGCAGCCACTTCCTCCATTCGTCCCTGGTTAGAGAAGCGATTCACTCTGAGGACCATAATGTCCACATTGTAGCGGGTCAGTTCACAGGCGACCAGAATTGTCTCTCCTACGGTCGGGTGCTCATAATGTTTTCGAAAACGAACAAGCTGAGTAATGCCAGTCTGGCAGTCTGTGGAGAGGCTATGGGGCGGGGATGGCTGTGGTCTTTGTATCCTATGCTGCTTCGACCACATATTTTGCGGGCACGGATCACGGCCAGCTTGCGGATGGCGTTATTTGTCAACATTCATTTAGAGCACATTTCCTGGCCTTCTCAACCGCGAGGGGTGTTGGTAGTGCCCACTTAAATAGCATTACTGAATCGCCCCAGGCGGTTGCCGAATTCCATTTTGGGTCACCACTTTTGTTTATTGGAAAGACGGCTCGGATTAGCATGCAGTGTCTACAATATTACATGTTGCCCTCTCCGTAGTACTTTTTGTGCTGCATAAAGGTCGGGATTGAGTGAGGCGACAGGATGGGGATCATTTCGGGAACTGCCGGGTGCGAAGACCAAAATAGGCCCTGCGCCCTCATCTGGCTTAGCTTTTCGTTCAACGACGATTCTCAGGGTACGATTCCTGTGCGTATCCTGGCTTCCTGGAACTGCAGGTGAGGGACTGGTTCCAGGATGGGACAATGTAAAATTTCCGCCAGGTCCCCCTGATGCGTTTGACTGAAGCTGTTAGCGTACTGTTCACAAGTATCTGTTACAATTGTGCAAACTTGCTGTACGCTGGATGTAAGTATGTCCTCGTAAACAGAGAACTTGATTCGTAATCACAAAAACTGTGTTATGTTATTGTCAGTCACAAATACCATGTTCGGTGTGAAGATATTTGTGATGGTTCTCGAAGCGTTTCATCCATACTCCCCTCGTCGTAAATCCTTCCACGAACCCCTCACATGTGCATGCTGGCAGATTTGCATCCGTTCTGAGATTCGTTCATGTGATCTTGCATTTAAATAATTAGTACCACTACAGGTATCACATGGAGAAGAAAGAATTTCTGCCTGAACCTCAGTCCTGTTAGCACCACGTTGCTCCGTCAGTTGTCTACTTTCGAAACTACAGTTGCTATCGCTTAGTGGCCGTTTTATGAGTACTTGTTTGTTTAGAATAAGCAGTTATGCGCTGGCTCTCACTTGAATCGACCTCATTTCTCCTTCCCTCTTCCACGCACCAGTAACTTGTCCGAGTCAAACCGATTGAGGATAATGCTAGGCCCAGTGGTTGACGTGGCGTGACGGCAATGTCTAACGAATGTCACACCCGAACTCGGACTTCACATAGATCAAATATACCGCAAAAGTCATATTAAGAAGCAGTCATTGAGCCTGCCTCTCGAGCGTGTGATGTACTGAGCTCTCTCGTCACCTGGCGTGCTCGCAGTCTGCGACTTTTGGCACGCCGTGATACGCTCGGACACGTCAGATTTATTATTAACGAGGAATTTGCTGACGTGTCATAGGAAAAGGTAACTCAGTTTCGGCCTCACTCGTTTTCCCCTAGCTTTTACAAGCGACCTGTTGTTGAACTGATGATGGGATAGGGGACTCTGAACACAGTCGGTAAAAAATACAGGACACCTTCAAAGCTACTGACATCGGCGTCATCGAGGCCACTGAACAAGAGCACAAAGACTGGTCCGGCAACAACCACGACGAAAACTAAATCCACTGGAAAACAACCCGGATCAAAAGAAAGCCACATACTTCCAATGCGATCCCCAAAAGCTAGAAAGGCTGGATGAGATAAACATATACTGATTGGCTATCAAAACAGATGAAATCCAGGGATACGCAGATTGTGGTGAAATAAATAACTCATTCGCGTCCTTCAAGGTAGTCTGCCATCCCCGAGCCACCAGAACTGCGCTGCCTGATGAAGGAGTCGTTGATTCATGAGCGTCATGAAAAAAATTTTGGGTGTGTCTCCCGTCCCATCTACAATATGGGACTAAATGGGGACACCGAAGGCATGCCTCGTGCCCGCAAACATTATATTTGCAACCCTGAAATTGAAAGAAAAAATCCTAATCAATGGGTGTCTGCCTCCACACCACTTTCACAGATCTCGCCAGTTCCTAACATTGTGAGGTGGGACATCTGGAAAGTATTGAGATACTTTAGATGGGCGTGACAGCTTCGCGATGGTGTAATAAGACGCGCGTCGGACAGTAGACCAACAATGGTCTTCGTGATGACAAACTGGATGAAGCAAGGCTCCGCCCTTGCTCAAAGTCCCTTTGGCCTCATGCTCTCTAAAATGCTTATGCATGCCTTCTGAGCATTGGTGTAACCTATCAAATCGATGAGAAATTACTCGACATCCGCCGTATGAAAGTTATCACGAAGGTCTCCAAGACTAGGACATGACCTCCACTTTGCTAACGGCTGTGCATTAAACCTCACCGCTGAGGCTGCTATGCAACATGGCCTAGACTGTTTCGCCTCCCAACGCGTCAACTTCGAACTTAACATAAACACACGGACAATGGTTCTCACATATCAACCGCCATTAACCGTCGAATATACAGAACCCCGCGATGACTGTGAATGTCAAATGCCTAACAGCGGTAGACTGATTGTCTTGCCTGAACGGGGTCATCCAACGGATCATTAAAATCGACGACTAGATTGCAGTCTGAATCTCAAAACTGTCGAGTCTCTTGTGGGACACGGATTCTAGTTTGAAATCGGAGTGGCACCCTTCTCAGAATGAAGCTCTGGACTGCAGCGCTGTCATCATAACAGCACCACGGTGCGGTGGCCTAGACATCCCACTAAGGTCAAACATGAAGTGCGTGACTTTACCCATGAAAGGTGTCGAAATTTATGAATGACTTCTAATGATCTAATGCGCGTTCATGGCACTGACTAACCATGATGGACACCTTCAGACTCGCCGCAGCGACCAACCGGTCCCCTGCAAAACCAAACGCCTCCGGCAGCATCGTGTACACCTCTCTCGCTCGTCCTCGCTGCAACACCATGTTCTACCCTGGCGTGATATGTACGTACCCACCGCAGAGCCCCAAACGTTACTCGTGGCCACTCCCAACAATGCAGGCACAATGCCAGCTTGCACGTGCCACGACTACGCATTGGCCTGGTCGTCCGTCCACGAATCTATTGCAGTGCGACCGGACAAACTGTCCCCGAAGCCCAGACCAAAGCTGGAATCCACGCACTCGCTGTCCGCGTCACATCCACAGGCTCAGCCACCACACAGACCTATTTGGTCATACATGCATGCATGAAGTGGCAGTCCTTGCTCAACTCCCACTGCTGCAACATATGCAGTTGCTGCAAGGACCCGTCCTATTATATGTGCACGCATGAAGGACATTCATTTATCACATACTCACCCTAAGGTGTTCTTTACCAACGTCGATCGGCGAACCGGGCTACGCGATAGCAGAGGCGCTACATCAGCCACCACGCCTATGCGCGGTGTCAGACATTCGCACATAACCAGTAAGCTGAACGAACAGACCAGCAGTTAAAGGCTACTCATCGCCAACTGACAGAGTACAGGCATAACAGGGATTCAACCTCCGGGGCCCAGCTCGTCAAATTCTGTACCTGGTACTGGTCCCAGCGTCCTCCGGCGAAATCGTCCAGTAGGCTCACAAAACACCCTACAACCCTGATACCACATCAACAAGGCTTCGTGCAGAAACCATATAAACGTCTCTTGCTCCTAAAACCACAAAGTCTGAAGGCAAAGTTGTTCAGGGCCAGAAGGTATCTTAAATGGGTGGTAGACATCCAAGGAGTCAGGCGGCCTTCAAGTCTAGCGCGCTTAGCCCGAATACTAAGATTACGATCCCTGTCGGAACACTTCTGAACGATAACCAAACACCTGCATGAATGTTTAAGCCCCGCCCTATCGCACAGTTATTTGGCTCTCGAAAGTTGCTGTCGTCATTGGCCAATCAATCGGCGCATGCACTTGCAACTCCATAATAAGAATTAATTCCTCTTGAAATCATAGTCGCAGACAATAGATTTACCCCACTGAGTTTCCGCAGTGGATATGGGCTGCAGAAAGCTAAAAGCACTGCTATACTGAGGAACCTGAGCGTTGTATTGTCTTATCCAGAAGAAAGAACAAAGTCAAAGAAATATTATGCGAAGGATGCGTGATACAAAACCCTTTATGTACAGAAGACTGGTAGCGGTAAAAAGAATGAACAGCGGCTCGGCAAAGACTAAGTTCCAATAACGGCAAGTTTGGGAACGGGGAAAGCGCAGGCCCGAAGGGAGTGTCGTTGCAAGCGTTTTCTGTCCAATCTTAGATAAAGACTCCAGAAATGTCGAAACGGAGGACTACGCGAAGTCCCATGACCATTACTGATACAGCTGCCAACCTTCTCTCCATAAAAGGCTTGACTTGTAAGCCAGGCAGGACATTTATTTCAACTGCGAATGTGGTCTGCCATGTTCTACGCAACGAAAGACTGTATATTCCAAGTGGGGGGACCACGAGCGGGACAAAGGGAGACTTCACTCGTTTGGGAGTTTCGGCATGTATTATGCAATTTCGTAAGTATTATCTACAGGATGCAAGAAAATAGGACGACAGAAGAGGCTAGACAGCTCTACTTTCACTGGTTTTTCTCCTCTCTCCCTAACGCCCATAGGCGGATACGCGGTGTTTGGCCATCGGTATGGCAAGGCCTTGTGTCTCCTCCACCAGTACTTCATGGGGAAGGCCATTAAAGGAGTAGGCAACGAAAAGCTGCCTCCGCGTCATGGGTAGGAGGCCACCGGCAGAGGTTGTCATCAGGCCCGCACAGGGATCATAGAATCCCTGAAGGTCGGCCCATCGACCAGGCGGAAGGCGAAGCTGGTGGTTTTCCACAGCGACCTGCAATGGCGCAGTCACGTCCAAACACATGGGCCCGCCATCATCGGGGTCTAAGGGCAGACCAGGGTTTTCAGCCCGTAGGTAGCCGTAGAGGCCGTTCACAATGACTAGCCCCTTGACCGCTTTCTCCGCATTAGCGGAGCGCGTCGAAGCGTGCTGCATCAGGGCTTGAGTAGCCAGAGCCTCACCGCGTAACTGTTGTAGTTGGTCACGCAGGCGCCGACGCCGCACTTCCTGAAGCCGGCGTATCTGCCGTCGCATCCAGGGATCGTAGACTAGGCTGCGCACCACGCCAAACACTAGGACCGGTATGATGGCTCCGTAACCCAGAGCAGCAAAGTCGCGATTGTCGGAGAGCCGGATTGGCAGACTGTAGGATTGGCCGCCCCGGTGGAGGCCCAGTTTTAGGCCAACGCCTTGCATCCAACTGGCGCTGATTTCGCCTGAAAGACGGGTCAGTTCCGATAGGATACAATTGACACCTAGACGGGCCTCGAGGAGATCGTAGCTGTTGCAGCCTAGGGACACCGAGACCCGACCTCGGTTCTGTGCGGCAAGTAGGTCACCACCCTCTTCTTCGTCTGCTGGGTCGACCCACTCGGGACACTTGTCGCGGCCAGGGTAACGTTCTGAGCCCACAGTGGTGGGTGGTTGGAAGGGATTGAGCCATGCCCAGCCAACAGTACTCTCAAAGCGTGTCGTAAGAAAAAGTTCACCAAGATTGGAGAGACGACAGTGTAGTCGGCAGCTGCGTTCACCCCTTTCACTTGTCCACCAGACTTCAGACGAAAGACCGCCGTTGAGGTTGATGGCGTATTGTAGGCGGGAGTATATGCGCGGCGCGATCTGGAAGGTGAAGCCCAATGAGGCGCCGGGCAGGAGAGCCAGTGAGCTGGATCGTCTGGATCGCATCTGGGCTACCTCGAGGCCCACAAACCCAGAGAGACGATCATGCAAGTCTTTGAACAATTTGACACCCACACCAAGCCCGCGTCCGCCGCGACCGCAGGACACCTATCAGGGGAGGGGAAAAAAGCACCAGAAAATGCAGTGCTTAGACGAAACACTACCAAGGTGGAAGATATAGAAGCAGTTGACGAAATGAGAAAGCCTCGAAATGTTCTGCAACAACCCTTTTCCCAGCTGTCCAGGCTGGGGAGAAAAGCACCACAATATCATTAATACCCTTTCGGACTGATCTTTTAAGCGATTATATGAAGAGGGAATAATATTGCAACACAAAAATTAAAATGTAGATGCAACGGAGGTCGGGGTTTGCGTAGCGAGTGTTGTTATTGAACTGTAATGTGTGGTGGCTATGTGCAAGATGGCTGCCGTGGTTTCTTTACTGGAGTTCGATTACCAAATCTGCACCCAACTCCCTGAACTGCGATGGTACTTGTCTGCTACCGCACCCTTCTACGGAAAATTCGATTGCCAGGCAATACGTATTTAATCACAAACTGGAAAGGCGTTAGGCAACTCTCTAAAAACCCTGCTTTCGAAACGGTGTCATTCGCACACTTGGTTCCTTAAAGCCGGTGGCTGTCATGCCTTTAGCCCGTGAGCGAACAAGCAGAATAACGAATTTAACGACTAGAATTGTCTGGATATGTGACAACAACACACCAGTGGGGAAATTTTTTGTCCTGTTTACGTTCACTTTAGTCTTTCAGGAATGGGCGGTCGGTTTCTTTTTGGCAGAGAATAAAACAACTTAGGGGAGTAGATGTAAAGGCATTCGTCTATGTGGTTCCGAGAAGTTATAGTGCAGGTGGCAGCGGCAGTGCCCAGTCACGTAGCATCACAGGCACCGTCTTCAGCACTAATCTCGTCATTAGCAAGACAGGGAATGATAACAGTGGGTCACAAACGGTTAGCCTGATGGCGCAAACCAAATAAAAGGCCAGTCAACTGTGAAAGTTGGACGGTGTGGATGCATACAATCCTACCGTATTTATTAGTGCAAGGTCATGCTTGAGACAATATTTTCAGTTGCCTGAATATTAAATTGTTGTTTTAGAGATAAGCTGTTTGTTGCGGCCCCGTCTTCACGAACCGAGCTGATTTTTTCTACACTAAAATCCACAAAAAATAAGTCCGGGTTTAGTGGGGAAGAAGTATCTTCGTAATGAGTTGATCAGTTGATCAGAAAATAACAGGTCACCTGTAGAAAAGTGCACACGCAGGGCAGCATCTCATCAGGTTGCCAAGATGCAAGATTTAAATAGGAGGTGGATGTAGAAAACAGGATCGCTTACAAGGGTTTCTACGTTGCCCGCACCAACCAGCGGAGTCTTGGAGGAGAGCCGACGCTGCCAAACACCGATAAGTGTGCCCGCACCAACGCCATTGCGCGCGGCGACCTGTCCAGCTAGGCTGACTGTATGCCAAAGAGTGCGGCAGACAGTAATGGACTGAGACAAGTACACCTCATTCACGTAGATCGAGGGTAGGCCGACACGCTCTTGGGGAGGATCCTATAAACGAAGACAGTTATTTTCGGAACAGACAATCGAGGGGCGCTCGGCGTACAGCCAGACTGTGGTTCTTTTGGAAAACATCCACGTGCGCACCCATTCTACTCTTGCTGGATCTACTTGTGGCCGCCACAAATAAAAAAATAAGGAGGCTAACCTTCAAGTACCGATCAAAGACGTCGGTCAAGTCAACGCCTGCGGAGAATTCTGATTCAGCCTGCAGAAAACGCTTCTGATCCTCCTCCTTTGCCTTTGCCTTCAGTAAGAGATATTCTAGTCGTAGCTCAGCCGCCGATTTATCGCGAACGGCTAATTCCCAACCTTGCATGCGTAATCCTAGAGTAGAACATAGCTTGAGACGGATCTAATAGAGCTAGCACGTGGAATCATGCCTTAAAGACTGATATTTAAAACAATAGTAACTGTCCAGTCTTGGGGTAGTGACACCAGGGTTGGACAAATGAACGAGTGGTAAGGAGCAAAAATGGTGAAAATGGACATGTATATAGTTTCGTTAGGCTATCGAAATACTTTGAGTAGGCATTCACGCAAACTTTCGATTCTAATGGGTATGGTTTCGTCGGCAAACCCGAACTTCTTGGTTGTTCTGAGGGCAAAAATATGGTTTAAAAGAGCTCAATGCTTAGAGGTGAAACTAATTACTGTGTTGGGGAGAGGTAAATAGTGCGAAAATGAACCGACCTCGAATAACAGGACAAGTTGCTGACTGACGCGTTAGGATGGTCAATCCTGGTTGCCATACAATAACCGAACGGATGCTTGAAGGTTTGGTCTACAGGAATGGGTCATGAGACAAAATCTCCCGAAATGCACGTCAGAAAAAGTTTCAACAAATTTTCTCGTCTGACTGGAAATAACGCAAGGTGGGCCGAATCCCTTCGAAAAAGCGCCCTCGGAACTAAGGTATAAACCGGCGTCAAAAGTTTTAATTAATGGGAGTCTATCTATCCACTTGGCCGCATAGCACCGCTTACCCGTGAATCCGTATTGGTCATAAATGGCGCGCTTGTGAGGATCACAGAGGATGTTGTAGGCCGTCGTAAGCCGGCCGAAAGCAGCCTCCGCATCCGCAAGAATGGCAGAACCGCCACCGTCCTCAGGGAGACAGTTGGTTTCGGCTGATGCGACATGCTTGTCGGGATGCAAAAATCGCGATAGACGACGGTATGCCGCCCGAATATCGGCTTCTGAGGCGTCCTTCGCCACACCGAGCACGGCGTATAAATCCGGGGTTGGTTCATCGCCACCGTAATCTACGCTTTCATTACCATCAAAGGTGGAAAGAAAGCTGGGGTCTATGACGTCGTCCTCCTTCTCCTCTTCCACCTCACCCAGACCGTCAGCGGCGGTGCCCGATCCCTCTGTTGCACGGGAAGTAAAACCACTCTCAGCATACATTTGGCAGAATCTGTAAAGGAAACGGGGATGAACGGACAAAGGACTTGTCGTGGACAGGAGGGAAGGACGGGGAAAATAGCAGGGCATGAGGTCGTCTCTAGTTGCTCTCTTTTCGGTATTTAAACACACTACGTTGCTAATGGTCTGTTGTAGACGGTAAGAATAGTGATTACTGCCATAAGGACTCACAGTTACATCAACTGGACTCCAGAGAAGATAGGATACGAGAAAATTTGTAATCAACAAGGCGTATTCGGAAAAGTGGTTCGCAATACTCTCCACATACACACTACCTAAGAGCCCAGACACATTCTACTGGCCTGCTGTCTGCAGCGAGAGTTTGACGTATGAGTCGCGGCGTTCCCTTGTGGCTTTGGCATAGTTCCAACCGTCATACGGTATACAGCGAGAGACGACCTTTCAGACTGTTTAAATTTACGAAAACACTCTGGTCAAGTACCCGCAAATTACAATGGAATAACGCGGCGATGGGGAAGCCGCATAGGGAACGGTCGAGAAGTCATTGAAGAACGGTAGCAAATAAATAAACAGGCGTCTGACCTTCTAGACGATCTCTGCAGTTGCACCATTTTCTGTTGGATTTTCTTCTAAATTAATTATGTTGCTGAGATGGACAGAATAATAACTCACATATTTAGAAAGAAATTGCAGCTGGGGTCCGACAAGTCCCCCTCCAATGACTTTATGCCAAGTTGGCCCAACTTCAGTAGACAAAAGTGCATATTTCTAAACGTCTACCTGTCATTTTTTGCGTCCACAAGAAGTGCGTGGGATTTACCAAGCAAAATACCAGGCTTCAGAACAGAAGCATAGTCCACCAACCTTGCGTTTCCTTACTGCAATGGTTACAGGCTATTCTTGCCGAACTGCATTTCAAGTCTAAGTAGAGGGATGGGCATCAGGAACTCTGGTAATGGTCGGAACGGCTGGGTAGGAAATAAGACAAGTAGCTCTTGTAAATGCAAAGTGGTAATTGGTCCTACATAACGAGCTTCTTAGTTGATCGAAATAGACGAATAGATGGAAAGCCGAGCACTGGGTGTGTCTGCTAGCCTAGCTGTCGGTTATTAGACGCATCTAAATGCATTGGATGGTGGAAACGTCTTCAGCGAAGATAGCCTCCGAAGTAGGCGGGATCTCTGGTCTGACGAATAATGAGAAGCAGACCGTGTAATATTAATGGCCTCAGACGTGATTGAACGCCTATCTGACAAGTCGGCTATCAAAGTGGTCGCAACCCATGGAGAATGTTGCCTGTCATCTAGTAAGACTCCAATCGCAGTCATTCGGCATAATCCAGAGACCAGAGGGATGGGCGAAGATGTCCATCTTTAAATTTAGGTACGAAAGGGGACAATTCATCAAAACTTCGTGCAACCGGTCTGGAGCGTGACGGCGCAACCGAATTTCTGGGTGACCGAAAGTCTGTTAATGGCGCGCCCTGGCAGGACCTGTCCAAAACCAATTCATGTGTGGCAAGTTCCTGCCAGGGGACAACAGCTAAACCCCATTCGATTTGTAGATTTCATCTCGACGAAATGACTACTTGCGACCAAGAGTAAACTTTTCCCTGCATCGCCCGACCACAGAACTGACGGCATGGCCTGAGAAACATTGTACAAATTCAATCAGAAGAGGAAGGAAGACCGTGGATCATAAAAGCCTAGGTCGGAACTCGGTGAACTTATAGTGGGATGAACGCTATCAAAGGATGGAGACTCCAGGCGCCTGAGTCACTAACTTCAGGACAGAGGTACACCCGATGGCCGCCAGCCAATTACTTGGACGGTTAACAAGCCCTGTGTGTATGTTTCGTCCGTTTAGCTTAACTTAGAGGTTTTACAAAAGGTGCACAGAAACCGTGAACTGTACTTTCACTCTTAAGGGTTAAGAAACAAGAAACAGCCGGTAGCCTCGAGTGCTCAAGACCTTATGGAATTGGCTTGCTAATTAACGACCAGTCAAGACTCAAAACAGCAGCTGACTCGGTAAAGAAAATCCACTCAAGGGATAAGGAAACTGTCCAGAAGCCTTGTTCTTACGTAAAAAATTCGCCAGAAAAACAGAAATCTAGAAACGAGACTTTGTAAAGGTCCAGTGAGAGGAAAAACCGCAGAATATCTGGAAGCCTTATGCAAACACCTCTTAGCAAAAGTCCCATAGGGATGCCCATCATCCCAAAAGAACTTGGCCATAGGTAGGTGACGTCTTCAAGGAAGCTAAAGAGACATCTGAGGAAAGATCATGCTGGCTGAGCACCATACCAAAATAACCTGGATTCGCCCTTCTCTTTGGATGGATGATAAAGAGTGCAGTCAAAGCTAATGAGCGCGACTGGCAGCCCATGAAGGTGGTGTGATGCCCAGGCGTGTCTATGAACGGATGAGAAATGGGTCCGTGAAGTATGATTCGAGCTGGACAGCAACCTTTGGTTGTCTGTTAGCAAGGCCAAATACGCCACTGGAACAAGCAGAATACAAAAGTAAACCTAAACCACTCCAAGGCTTGTCAAGTGAAAAAGGTTTTAAGCAAAGGAGCACAGAAACACGTGAAACCCAAGCGTATTAAGTGTCAGTCTCACATAATATCTTGCTAGAATGGGAGGCCGAGGACACAAAGTCAGAAGCTCAAGAGCGCCATGACAAAATTACAAGAAGACAAACACAAATTCACAAGTGTATTCGGACCGCAAAGATTACAAGATGAACGAGATGGTAAATGCTCGAGGAAACATGAAGGACCTTAGTCTTCATCAGCAGCCCGCGGATCGCGTGGTTTCGGACCGCCGGCTGGCCTTGACATTATTATCTAAAAAACAAACAGCAAATACGTTTCGAGTAGCCACAGTATAGACAAAAAGCCTTGTATCAATGTAGAGACATATGTGGTCAGGCAGTGCATGAACAGATGCACAAAAACAACATTCAGATCTTTATGGGTGCGATCGCAATAACCGTATCCCTCAAAAAGTGATTATATGTAAAAATAAATTTCATATTGCATGCTCAGCGCATATATTATAAAAAGCTGTGAGGGCTGCACACCTGGTATAAGCGAAAATCTGAAAATTCGAAGTGGCACACTGCCTACCTGATCAACACGCAGAACAGTGCAGGCTGCATTTGATGCAAACCTAATAGCCCATCTTTTAGTGTTGTAGAGGTCGAGAACTTCCGCCTTCACTGCATCGCATATAGATGGATCCTTCTTTGGCAACGTAACAAAACCTGCGTTTATCTCTCCTGCTTGATGCCTGGCGTAGAGGTCAGCGATTATTTCGGTAGCCTGAAGTGCGATATCGGAGTTAATTGTTACTTTTATGTTTAAAACAAAAAACCCAAAAGTAAATTCATATCGTGAGGTTGAATAATTCAAGGCATTAAGCCACCTAAGTCTTCAAATGTACACTCACTAGCATTACTCAGCACAAGAGTTTTAGAGACGTCCGACAAACACAAGTTTGTGTGACTTCAGAAACCGCACAAAGGTCAGCAAAATAACAACTGTATTGATGCAAGTGGCGGCAACGGCAAAGTGCAAGCTGAGTAAATTCCACAAATTTTTGGGCCTTTTGTGGCGCCATTTTTAGGAAAGGTGGGACCAGGGCTTACCTTTTCGCCAGCATTCTCAGACAGAGCCTTGACGATGATTTCGAAAGAACGGGCAAACTCGCGTATTGCATACTGCTCCAAACCCGGGATGGTGTCTGCATAACTCAAAAGACGGCGAGCTAGCTCAATCTCACAAGCACCTGCGCCAGCGACTACTTTATTCGATCGTGTGAGTGCTTTGTAAGTGTTGACGCCATCATCCACGGCGCGCTCGGTATCATCGAGTATGTTATCAGTGCTACCGCGCAGGACGAGGGTCACCATCACACCATCCTTCCCTCCTAAAAAGGACACAAATTGCCAGTAGGTTGAAGCTTTTCTCTGGACAGCTAGCTCAGTTCAGGCTGCTGATGCAGACAAGGGTATTTACCTCGTTCAAAAACGACAACATTAGTGTCAGCAATTTCATCAATTTTGACGTGGTCGATGAAACCCAACTCATCAGCCGTTGGAACTGTGAGGGTAGGAAGGGGAGTTGCTCCAGTGGACTTGCAGAGACGACGCACGTCAAATTTGCTGACGAGGCGGACCAACATGATGCCCAGTTTGTTAGCGTAATGTAGAGCAAGTTCGCTAATCTTGCCACCAGAAACGATGACCTTAACTCCGGAATTAGCGATGGATGTGAGTAACTGAAAAAAAAACACCAATATGGTTATTCATGGGACGGACACAGCCAGGGAACTTTGTGCACACAACTCATGGGCTCGATAGCGTGATTTGCGAGCGCATCAACATACACCAAAAGTCGTGCCGGTCCAACATGCTGATCAAACACTGTCTAAGCTTAGACGTAGTATATAACGTGAATTAGAACCACTAACGACCTTAAGATGGCACTTTGGCTAACTATGGAGTGTGAAATGCAGTTATTGAAGATATGCAATTATGTAATTAGTCTCCACGGGTTAAGAAAACGGACAAGATTTTGGCGGTACATCAGAATTCGATTAGATTGTTCTTGTCGGCTCTAATAAAACGTTGTCACCCACATGTGCGCAAAATAACCAAATGCAAATGCTCCAAAGCATGACAGGCAGGTATGTCAATCGTGCAAGTTATGTATGATAAGAGCCGGTGAGGCTGAGTACGAATTCCACAATGCTAGAGTTGCGGACCGTCGCGGTCAAGGACCTTCACGTCTACACCTGAAAAATAATTGAAACTATGCGAGTACTAGCTGGCCCTCACAGCAGGGGATGTATATTTCGATCCTTTAATATCAACAGCGCAGCAGGTTCCTGTCTAAAAGGTATAGTACGTTTTAATGTATGCCTCCGGACGCCTTTCGCAGCCGAACTCCCCGCGTCGCTTAAGCCCCCACTAGATTATTTTGGTCATTGGTGTGGCCCAGGGCGACCGTGTTGACCGGAAAGCTGCTAGTTTTTCTCTTTACTCTGGCTTCTAGGAAATTGCTGTGGATACTGATTGAGAGATCTACTAAATACTCAAACGCCTGTTCGTTGTATGTGAATTTTTGAGGAATTCTAAGGTGTTTGGAAAACTCAGCTCCTTTTATTCATAGGGCAAATGACTACCTCTAAAGTGCAGCGAAATACTTCAGATTAGCAAAAGAATGAGGACTCGAAAGCAAGTGGCATCTAACTCGTGATATGCGGTAAGCATCCAAAAACCGGATTAGAAGTTAGCTGAAAATGGGGTAGTTAAAAACGCGATCAAATCTTGGGCACAAAATGACACCCCCTAGGCCTAAAGGAATGGAGGCTATCGAATCACAGGGTCTAAGCTCACTTTTTCCATCTGATTCTCCTCACCCTCGGAGAATTGTTTCAGCTCTTCAGCCGTGTGGAGAAGTACAGTGCCCTTTGTTTCGGTTTGGAGCGCTTCCAAGGGACACGAATAGATAGCAATTTTGGACTGATTTACTTCTTTAACATCGCCCTCGACATCCCTCCGGAAAACCATGCCTTTGACCAGAGAAGAGCTGTCAACACCAGAACCCTGTAAAGAGCCAACACATCCCGAAGGAAATGCGATAAGGGGAAGGTGGTAAAATAATGCAGGGCGTGCGCACAGAATGCGCGATTAGAAAACCGTGAAAATAAGAAACACTGATATGAAGTGCAGTGAAGGCATATCGACGTACTAGGACTTTGAGGACGCGCACATTGTCGACATTAAAGTCCCCGTCATCCGGCATAATTGAGACTAAAGAAATGGTGAAAGCTAACAGAACATACTGCAGGCAGACGCAATGAGGTCGGACAAGAACTGACTGATATCAATTTGTTTGCTCATAATAGACGTCTTAATCAGAGGCGCAACTTCAGATTTATCTCTGCAGTTCTTGACTTCCTTCACGACGATTTCTAAAAGAATTGGAGCCAGAAAACATCGTACCATCAAGAAACTCCAGTGCTTTTTTCGAAGCCATCTCGTAACCCTCGATTATCTGAGCTACGGAAAGACCCTGGAAGAATTAATTATCGGACTTGATCTTGCCATCTTAAGCAGGTCGCGCGCGTTATCTAGGAGGGCACCTGCCAGCTGAAAAACAATATTCGTCCCGTCACCGGCTTCCTGTTCTTGTTGTTGCGTTGCTAGGATCAACATTTTGGCCGCCGGGTGTTGAACTTCCAGCTCGCGAAGAATCGTTGCCGCATCGTTCGTGACAAACTGCTTCCCTATGTGATTAATTACAATCTTGTTCTGGCCACTTGGACCATAGGTGGAACGTGTGGTTTTGGCAATGGCAACACAAGCCTCAATGTTGCGAAAAACTGCTTCTTCGAGGCCTTCAAAGTGCTAACAAATATATTTAGGAAATAAGCTCATGTATATGTACCCTCGTGCCCTCTTTCAACATCGAAACATAATTCGGGACTTTTGGGACATGCAGGGCCATCTTGCAAACGTCCGATAAACCACGCCAAGTGTTGCCAAAAATTGCCCAACAACTAGCTCCGGCTAAGGCGAACTCTCAGCTGATTGGTTGGCGTTGGACGCGTTCATTGGGCAAACATTCGACACAGCCAGCCATGAAAGCTGTCCATCAATAAGTCCAAAGTCTTCTACAAACCGCACTCCAATCCGAGCGCCGAAAGTGGCTCATGGAGCCCCATAAATATATTTCAATGTCACAGGTTAACCACATAAACGCTAAACGTGAACATGAAAACGCTGAACTGTTTTAAAAAAGGATCGCGATCACAACTGTTGACTTTTGCAGTCAACCACTTTTATACCTCTGTGCGACATGACCTCTTGTCCGATCACTCTTGTGAAACATGCCATACGCCTTTTATGCAAATACCCATATCTCTTTGCAATAAGCATCCGTTTTAGTCGTGCTTTTTTTAAGGTGACACACAGACGACTCTTCGCGAAATTGGAGGCTCAAGGAGTTCGCGGTCCCATTATTGACCCATCAAGTTGTACTTATTCAGTCGGAAGCGAAAGGTCTTAGTGTAATCCTCACTGTCAACTGAGAATGCAACTGTAATCTGCGTCCATCAAGGCACTCGCAGACCCTATTTTGCTTTATGTTTATGATAATTCATCGGCAGGTAGACAAGC